>DWEE01000905.1:0-14876 GCA_018245755.1 Parelbella macleannani | reverse complement strand
ATAAACGTTATGAGATCCTACTACCGACAAAAGGTCTAGTTTCATAATAATTGCTACAGTATAATAACTGCTAAGCGGAAACAAAACTAATCGTTCAAACAGTACCTAAAGAACGAGTGAACACATAAAGATAATTGTTATCTTCATGTATTTACTCATTAGACAATAAATAGAGCAGAACCGTGAGAAACAACTTAATAAAGTTTGTAAAAACCTAGTCGAAATGTTATTTTAATGAAGATAATATCATATCAAAACACTGCAGAATAAGGTTCAAAAAAGTTGGCTGTACCCCTGGCATTATACCGGAAAATCATCGGCCGATACAATTAGATTAAAACGTAACTTTTGGCGCCACGTGCCGCGCATGCGCCGCGCCAACAAGTTTGACAGCTAAACAAACATGGCGGCCGATTGCGGAATCAAATCGTTATTAATATTATATCAGCAAACACATTGTTCTTTACGGAGGGTATTGTGCAAACATAATTTTAGTAATTGCTGCCGTTTCCTCCCCTATTATTTTATGGTGGAAATCGACCAACCGACAGATTTGTTTGATTTCGGCAAAATGGTTTCTTGCGTCAACTTTGCTCTTCACATAGATACTATAAGAAAACCATGCATAAAGAACTAATTTACATTCATTTTTGATCTTTTCAATTTTCAATTCTTTAAATTATTAGCAATGTGTAATGTGACGTGATGTACCACCAACACGTATATAGTAGGTACATATATAGGTACGTAAAGTACTGCCAGTTTTGTGCATCGAAAAAAAGTAGGTACTTACCTAATGATTTAATAACTTAACACAGGTCAGGTGCTTCAATTTCTTGTTTAAATACTACATGAAATAGTTTTGCAAAATACCTAATTAATGACATTTCATTGATTTATAATTTTTCCACAGACAGTCAATCAAGAACAAGACATTATTATTAGGAACCTTTTAGCGGTTTATAATTTAGAGAAAAAATTTAGATTTTGATTATAAAGTCAAGATTTTTCCTAATTTTTAATTTTAAAAATCCGTTGACACTCGAAAATTATCAAACATGCCGTCTAACCACAGATTTCAGCAATAGGAAGTTGCAATCTGAACCCAATAAATATGTACATTTTATATATTTGTGAATATTAAATGTAGTTAGTTGTCAATAAACCTCTTAGTCCTGTGGTCTAGTACTTTTTTAATAACATTACAATCGCCAAATTGATTTGATAATATTAAAATACTGAGTTATTAAACAGATCGAACTTTAAGAAACCAACAAAGTGTATGAAAGAAAAGATATAATCAAATTTTTTTATATACACCCCAACAGACGTAGGTATGTAAAAAATTAGCTTACTCCGTTAAGGCATTTTTTATCGTAAAAGGCATAATTTAGTTCATTTATATAAAAAACAGCTGAAAAAAAAGAAGAAAACTTCCATAACTAAACATTGTAAAACGAATATTTAAACGCGATGACAATAAATATAAATGCAGTGTCTATGGTGTGCAGACTCTATGGTAGAGTCGCTCAATAGCACGGTGCAGGCTTTGTGATGCAGATAACCTTAATCTGTGTCTGTCGGCGAGGTGTCAACACCAGCCGCGGCGGCCGATCGATTGCTGTGGATCTGCTTTTATTTTACACCCTCGTTGCCGAGTAAGCCCCATTGTTTTAGTTTTTTATTTTGTACACAGCAAATGTATTTTGTTTACTTATTTATTCTTTATCTTTTCTTTTTCTATTTCTATTTCTTTACCTAAGATCTAGGTGATTCTACAAAAGGCGTTTTAATGCCTTGTGGCATTTAACTTAATTTAACGTTTTGTTTGGACATAAAAAAATCTGTTTATAAATAGCTATAATAACCCTTAGAAAGCTATGACGTCATACAGCCTTAAATTTTATATAAAATTTAACTATCACCTGGACTTTTCTGTTTCATAATAAAATCATTAGAATGAAAGCAAAAAAATAATACACCTATAAACTTAAGCGGCCGGCTATCTTTGCAACTTTCCAGACGTATCGTTGGGTTTTATGTTATATAATAGACTAACAAGTAATAAGCACTCATCATCTTTACCACATTGAATACCATCTATGCCAGTTGCAAGTAAGTTTAAAATAGCCAAGTGGTTCATGCGATAATATGCTTGAGCGTAATACGATGATTCAAGAAGGTTGACCTTAGTCATTCAAAATAAAGACGAAGGAATGTTGATAGAGGTAAACAGTCCATCAGATATGAAAAATCGATAGATGTAGAGAATGTGGACGAAGTATAACAGGTCTGTACGGATACGTGGCACTCTTTGCATTCTGCCTACGACTCAATGGACAAGGCGTGAAATTTTAACAATGATAAATGTTTAAGTGTAATATGTGCATAAAGCCATATCCGCATAACACTAACGCAGTGAGACCAACACGCAACAGCGCGAAAGGATTATGAAGGGCTGAGATAGTAATTTGCGGCGTACTTCATTACAAGATAAATTAGTATGTAAATTAATAGGGCGCACACCGCCCTCTCGCGGACGAGCACAGTAGCGCGCTCATATAATGACGTGGAGTGCGCTTGACTTTGTGTGGATACATACAAAAATTATAAGCGTTCTAGGTTTGAATATCCTATATATTCAAACCTAGAACCTATATTTTTGGAATGTAAAGGATTTCCAGGCATGTGGTTTTACGGTTGCATATATTAAAACGTATTTTACACGCAAAGTGGCTGGCAGCGGTTGGATGCGAAGAGCTGAAGATCGAGCTCAATGCACTGGTTTTGGAAAAGTCTATGACCAGCAGTGGACGAGAGTAGGCTGATGAGGATGATGATAATTTTCTATATTATGACAAACGTTCTTTAATTTGCTTTCACACTACAGTTAAACCATGTTGCTTTTGTGGCGTTCAGGCTGCTGGCGGATGGACAGCAAAGAATCCGAGTCGTTTATGAGAGACGTTAAATTCATTTGTTCATACTGGATAAGTGGGAGGAGAGGGGCGGGGAGGGGACCTATTAGTAGTATGAAGTCTACACTTAATAATTCATCTAATTTTTTTTTCAGTTATGGACAAAACACCTATTGATCGGTTCTAAGTTCTTATGTAAGTACAGCTATATCAGTTATATGTTAAGTTCCAGCTAGTTACGTGTATAAAAGATAAAAATTTTTAAAATTAAGAATTTTATAGATAGATAATACATACACACATTTTATACACAGATAACAGTAGGAACAAAAACAATACTAGAAAGAAGTTTCGAGAACGAAAATCATACAAAAGAATTTTGGACAATGTCGCTGCTTGCCTCTAAGAGTATTATAATACGTAATAGAAAAAATATCTCATTTAAATTATGAGGTTGTTTTGTTTGAGTAAATATTAGTTATAGTTGAGTCCCACGTCACGTCATTCCTCCAGTGGGTGCATAGAGTGTGTATTCTGTAGACGAATAATCAACATGACGGCGCATGTTTTAAGTACATTTTCATTTAGTGTTTTAATCTTGAGTGTTGTACGAAGACATTTTATTACTGGTTACACTTTGTTCATTTACCGTACGCACTCATTTAGTTTACAGGCAGATTTGCGTTTAATAAACATTTTTTTTTTCTTTTAGTGACAAATAAGTTAAATGAGTACAGATGAACGAATGTACTTCTGAATTTACTTTATGTTCATTTCTCTTATAGGTGACTTACCTAATCTTTTCTGAGAATAAATATCTACATTAAATTGGAGTGTTATTTCAGTATGTTCAATTGGTCACAGTATTTTTTGTGTTGTGTTGGAGATGCTCGTGTTATTAGTACTATTAAGTATATAAGATAAGCTTATGGCGGGGTCGGGGTATGAGCCGGTTCTCATGGTGCATATTGGAGACTTCAGTATCTTGCCAAGCTATGAGCGATCTGGCAGCATGTTATTGAACTGTTCTCTTCGCAAGAGGTGATCGAGGACATGATGATCATCACTTAGTTTTGATTATACAGCATTTTATCTCATCCGGGTAAACAAGAACCGCTACACTGCTGTTCAGGACCTGCTAATAGATATTGCTGTGAATTGTTATTAGATCTGGCTTAAATAAAAAAAAACGTAGACATAGCCTAGTGATTTAAAATTCAACCTTCACTCCAAGAACCCTGGATTCAAGTCCTAAAGCACCCACTTTATTAACAAAATGAGAAACTTTTTCCACCGGTCAACCCAAACATCTTGAAGAAAACTTCTCGTTTTGCAGTTCCCCATAATGTTCTTCAAGGAATGCGAAGTCTGCCCACTCACAATTTGCCAATTTAGCAGACTTAGATCTTATTATTCTGAGAGGATACCCGTGTTCTATACTCGCACAATAAGAGTTGACATTGATGCATAAATCGAAGCTTCATATCCCAAAATGAGACTCAGTATTATATATATATATATATATATATAGATCCTATGCAATAATTATACTTAGTATGCCGCTTCGTGGTGACAACTATCTAACCCAATCATTTCTCCAACTACTTTCACGAGACTGATCGCTTAAGAAGTTCTGAAGCACTCCAGCCAGTAGTTCAGCGTTCATTGTGCCAACAGATGTTTCCGATCTTCAGCTAATTGGATTATTTGTTCAAGATCTTAGATCTAAGTTTCGCGGCGTCCTGCTGGAGCGCTGCTTTGTGTCCCTTGAACAAGCAAGTTGTCATTTGAAAGGATTATCAATAAATGTACTGAGTTATCCTATTTTGTTTAATATATTTATGTTTTTTGTTATATCAGTTATTAACTGTATTTCTGCAGTCTTATTACGGCTTATTGACAGGTTACATTCGCCATAGAAAATATTAATTCTCTAAAGCACGTAGATTTACTTGGGATGTCTTTCTTTACCCGTAGATTTATTTTAAGTGTAGTATTTTATTGTTGCGGCAAGTGACATTAAATTTTATAAATGCATACCACTATAATGTTGCCAGGATTCGAACATCAGCGCAGTAGAAGGCCGGTATCTACTAGGTAATCAACGATTTTACGCCAACAAAGGAAATGTCAATAGAAAATTACTTTTATTATCACAATTAAACCACCGCACTGGGGTCCCTACGAGGTAGGCAGCGTTGCAACATCAGCAACATTTGAAAATTGTATACTCTACTTAACTTTGTGGGAACAAGTAATAAATTTGTTTTTGCAAACTTGTACACATCCGCTCCCCCTGGAATCAAAGCGATAGTTGCGAGTGTTGCGCGCGGCACCCTAAAACACAATTTTCGCCCTTATTAGATATTAATCGACGCGTAAAATTAAAAAATAGATCGCCCTGACACTGTTCAGCATGACAATAACTGGATTATGGCCACTCTATTACTGTCAGGGATGGATCGAGACGAGATGTCTTTATGGACACCCACATACCTATAAATTGTATTCCTTTTACAACGTTATGCTTTATCATTATTACAATAAAGCTTCGTATTGCTTGTCGATTGTTTGGTAATCTGTTTATCTGATATTATGGGGCCTTAGGACATTTTTTAAGGCAGTATAATACAATGATGGATAAATCATTATTTTATACTTTATAGTATACGTTAATTGATTTATTGTCCCATTTTATTAATACAATATGAAGAATAATACCGGTATATATTAACAATACCGAATAAGGAGAAATAAACATTGATAGGATAGTAATTACTACATATCCAAAACAGCGTTAGGTTTCTGCTCTACGGTGTTCCACTGGCGATAATACGGATTAGTGGGCAACTCCTATAAAAATATAATTGTTACTTAACCTAAGGATGAGAACAGGTCACAAATTGGACTGTTTATCTATTCATCCGAACGAGGGAAATACTCGTGGAATATCGCCACAGATTGTCATCCATCTAAGAGTCCTTCACGCCGGCGTTGCTTAACTTAATACATGATTATCAATCTGCAATGCACTAGCGAGCTACGGTCTCCTATATCTATCATATATGAGACTTTTTGAACTCTTTATAACTGTAATAAATACCGATATAAACGTTACATCACGCCTGTAATCCCCGAAGGGGTAGGCAAAGGATTGTAGTACACTCAAACGTTTCACCCATGGAATAGGTGCTGAGACTGCTGAGCATATTGCCATATGCGCCATTGCATAGGGCGCAGATATAAACTCCGAGTCACTAGTAGAAATTCTAATTTAGAAATATTTAATAGTACCCGATCTGGTGTTTGAATCCAGGACCTCTCGATTGGCAGTCGCACTTGCAACCACTCGGCCAACGAGGCAGTCAATACCAAATACCGGTTAAAAGCTTATAACGCAACATCCTATTCCATTCCATTTTAATTTAAACATATTTATAAAAAAAATGTCCAACAAACGCTAATAGATCATCAGAATTCACATGAAGCTCGTCCGTAGCGTTACAAAAGCCAATTCCGATTCGCGGCAGTTCCGTCACGCTATATGTATTTCTACCCTCGTTCTACGATATTAGCTGCTTACTCGGTCGTGTGATTAAAAATTATGCAAGCAGTAGGCGGCCGGCAATCGACGCGAGCGGACGTGCGGTCGACGCGTGCCCGCCTTTATTGCTTTTAAAAGCTTTTAAAACGATAATCCATTCGAGTTTAAGAGGCTTGTAATTGTTTCTAATGACCGATTTGAATGCTGATTTTTTAATTGATTTCTTAATTTCTAAGGTTTGGATAATTGACTTGTTGAGTCCGTTTTAATTTGTCTGACTTTGATATACCTAGTAGTTAAAACAACGGTTAAAATGTAGTTGCGGTTTGATTGTTGTGTAATTAAATGCCAATTTCGAACACTGTAAATAACGATATAAATCTAATCAGTCTTTTACATATAATAACACACATTTAAAACATCTATATGTATGTATATATATATTAATAGATACGTTAAAATATTGAAAAACTTATAAATACAATTTTATTTTCATAACAAGTCAGTAATATAGCACACAAAATTATTAAATATGGCATTGTTTTTACGCAGCATAATAAAAAACCACTATACACAAGATTATTATTATTATTATACACAAGAACCTGAACCTCCCCTAAAAATACTTCATAAGCCAACATAGTACACGTTATTGTATTAAAATTGCCGTAAATACTTCAAAGATACGACAAATACGGTGATACGGCACGAAACTGGTAAACTCCGAGACGGGTGTTCGTCCGTGAAATGGGTGCTTACCGTATATCGATTGGGGTTTGTACCCTCTCCTGGAGGAATTAATAGACTGCCAGGGGACAGATGACAGGGTACTGAGATTTTACGCGGACTTATTTAGCGTTTTGTTGAGATTCAGCATTATAAGAGACGTTAGCTTTGTGTAGATTAAATATGTCAAAAAATTTTTGGCTGATAGTTCTAGAATTGAAACTTAGTTGTAATTATACGAATTAAAAAATTATTTTTTGTCTGTTTGTTTCTATGTCCTTCTATAATTAAAAACTGCTTGATACGACATATTGTTAGTATTTCAAATTATTGAGCAATTAATGTATTAAACGCTTACCTTTTACCGAAAGAGAAAGTTCTGAAATTGAATCTTTGGGTTTTAATTATACGAACTAAAATATGCCAAAAAATGTGTTTAAAAGTTTATGCCTTAGGCTTAACAATTTATGTTTAGTTCCTTCTAAGTTCAGTTTTACACCCTAGTTGTACCTACTTACAGTGTGAAAGGATGATCACAGTTGAGTCATCATCAGTTAGTTATACAGCTTTGCGGAAACAATCAACGGACTAATGTGATGAATCTGTAAATAAATAAATATAATACAAAATTCTATATGAGACTGAGGCCTTACTATTTCTAACAGAAAACTCGTGTCCAAGGGAACAATATAAATATTTATTATGAGAACAATAATAATAATAATAATATGTTGCAAGAATGAGGAGGATCGTATGCTTTAGCACGTCTTGGGAAAGGCCTTTGTTGATTGCAAGAGTGTAGTCGCACAAAGATATATACAGTACAAAAAAGATTGTCTTATACATTCTACCGTAATAATGTGTAAAACTATAGAATTGATTTAAAATGAGCAAAACACAACATTTTTTAAATATGATTGAGCAATTAGTTTAACTGAACTCCGAATTCTCATACCACTTCTCGATATTTGCACATATCTTCCTTATATCTCTGAGAGTATCTTTAAATAACGTTATTAGGTTTAATTTTATATCAGAGGGATAAGTTCAAAGCGACTCTGACAAAACAAATCGGTGAAGGCAATTTTCTCATACGGACTTAATGCTCGCCTTTACTGCTCTGAGGAGATGTACACTCGAACGACTTGTTGGAATCGGAATAATTAAATCATTTTTATATTCCACTTTAATCAATTTTATATGAGTACGTCGATGGTCGAGTGGTTGCTAAGCGCGATTAAGTATAAATGGCGCGTGTAGTCTTGGGTGCGATTCCCGGGTCGGATACTATTGAATTTTCTAACTTAGTATTCTATTCTAGTAGAAATTTATAGTAGTGGGTCGAAATTTGGATCTGTGCCCGGTGTATGGCAATAGGTTCACCACCTACTCCATAGAACATAAACGTAACTGGTGAAACGTACACTCCTCTGTCTGCTCCTTCGGGGATTAAAGGCGTGATTTAAGTTTTACGTAATGTACACGAAATTCGGACGTGCATTTTAAACCGATTTTTGAATAGTAGAAGTAACTGAGGATTTAATAGTAGGTGATAAAATTAAATGAGAATCATAAATGACTAACAATTTCGTATCAGAGTAAATTTGCAACTGCAAGAAATCAGACAAAAACAGACATCTGAGTATATATTACGTGTATATACATGAATAAAATATATATTTGTGTACAAATTTTTATATAATATGCGTGTATTCTTTTGTTTTGTGTTTACTTTTATTAAATTCGCACTTATCATAAATTGCTAACATCCATGGTTGACTGGCGGGAAATGTCATTATACGTTACGTTCACCTTTGTTTTTGTACAATAAAAAATAAAAAAAGTTAAATAAACGAACCAATACTACCAACTGGTGTACAGCACTGTCGCTATGATTCTTTTTAAAAGCTTAAAGCTCATTTAGGATCCGCCTAAATATGCAGCTTTTAAATGAAGTCTTAGACGCTGTTTGTTTCCACGGTACCAAGATTTAGTATCCGTGACATGAGAACGTACCAAAATGCGGAAGTCAATTATACCTTAAGCCATTGTTATTGAACAGATGGAAGCACTCTCGCCTAGATGGCACCACTATCCCTTTTGACATGTTTTGATATATTATACTCTACTATATTGATCTAGTTATGATTGTGTAAGAAAACCACTTAATTCATATGTTTATATGATTTTTATTTAGTACAGTAGATTTATATTTGATTCCACAATATAAAATTATTTAATTGCAGATATTTTCATTTCACTTAAGCAATAGCTCCACACTCCTAAATTAAGTGCCCTGTACTTTATTCAAGAACAATTCAGTGAAACCCAAATTTATAGAGTTATTGTTAAATATCCAGAGATAAGGCAATGTTTCTGTGACAGATTTGCCAGCTCTGTTCAGGAAATAAGCAATATAAATACATGCTACCTGTTAACATATTGTGTCGTTCGAATCTGTGTATAATTTCTTAAATATTCGAAGCAAAATGAATAAAAATAGCCTAACATCGGCATAGTAATTAATTAACAAGTATTGTCTTTGCCTTACATGCATTTGCTTTAAATTCTTATCATCATCATCAGCCTACTCCCGTGCATGGTTGAACATGGGCCTTTCAATAGCACGCCACTGAGCTCGATCTTCAGTTCGTCGAATCCAACCGCTTATGAATTCTTATAATATATTGAATATATAGAGAGCAATGGAAACAGGGACTGGGAAGAGCGCGGTGGAAGGCAATTTATTAAAGATTCGAATAAGCAATTACTGCCGATTCGTGACATCTAAGTGCCGATTTTGTGCCGATTCTTCGCCGATAAAAATCTACATCCACTTCCGAGACCGGGATATAACAGAAGCTCCTTAACATTTACAAGGAAAACCCTTATTTGAATCTACATTTTTCTATAAATGAAGAAATAATGATCGTCTTATTATTTGTCTTATAAAATGCAAATGGTGAAACGTAGGAGTGTTGTATACTTCTCTGCTTACCCTTCGGAGATTATGGACCTGATGTTAGGTCATTTTATTATTTGTATTACGTAACCTTTTTAATACAGAGAGACGGAATCCCAGGTCATGGACTAACCAAGTAACAACCTTTTTGATTTCGTCGTGTAATTTTCAATACACAGAGAAAAATCGTTGTAACCCTTTTTAACAATTTTCTCGAAGGGCCGGCAAAGGAGTGTAGCACTCCCACTTACTCACGAGTTAAATTATATAAACCGCAGAATAGGTAGTGGCAGAAATTGCTGCTGAGAGCTTCAAGTTAAAAAAACTCAATTATACTGTGTCCGACCTGGAGATCGAACCCAAGGTGAAGCTCAGCAATCGCACTTGCAACCACTAGACTAGCGCGGCAGCCTTCTTAGAAATAAGACTAGCAAATACATTGAAGACACTTTAATATAAGTCCATTTACAATGTATTATTGCATGCAACTTAGCATTTTAAAAGATATTTCACTCTTCGCTTTACGATAGTCTCTTTGCGGATGCGAAAATTATCTATAAACGTACGTTTTAAGATTGATATTCCTTTGTAGAACAGCTTGAATTTTAGTACTATGTTGCAGTTACAGCAGTGAATAAGGACGTCGTTTTACAAAGCAATTTGTCGGAAACTATTGCAGGCATTAGTTTCAAGAGAACGCAATAAACAGACGCGTCTACTGATAATGGAACACTTACTTAAATTCACACAAATACCTAAAGGAAACACATATACAAATACCTCGGATATCATACGTTAGTTTAGGTCCAGAAAACGTCAACCATCATACGAATATTATATCGTTTTAGAACTACCAAAGTTTGTATTTTAATTTCTTTTGCTATTGAAATAATCTACGAGACTCATAGTCGTTGAGTTTTTTTTTATATTTAGCTCGGTAAACAGGCTGACGGGAGACTTGATTGTAAATGGTTACGGTCGGCTATGGACATTTGGGAAACTTGAGCAGTAGCCAATACGTTGCCGGCTTTGAAGGAGAGCAATTGGATGCATGAAACTGCGAAAGTTAAACCCAGTTTTATCAAAATCCTGTAATAATCTTGGTTTTATTTCCGTTGTCGTAATCATGTTGATTACACGCCTGTACACGGTGCAGATCTGATCAAAGCTCAGTTCGGGAGCTTGACGGCATTAATGGCGGCGAATTTACATTTAATTAAACATGACACGTTAGTTTAGTGAACGTTACGCATCCATTTTGTACGCGGCTGTTTAATGTGGAACTTTCTAGAACGGAATAAACGACTGATGTTACTAATAGAATAACAAAATCGTAACAGTTTTTGCCGTTGTGCTTTTTTGACATATAATTAAACTGTTGCAGTTATAATAAAAAATATCAGTTTTATTAATAAATTATTTCCAGCCAGCAAATTATATTTATAAAAGCATTAACCTTGGCTTTTTTATTCTGAAAAGAGACCTGTCTCCAAAAGTGGAATGAACAAAAAGTTATAACGAATCTTAGTTATTTAATAGCTTTATATTTTAAACTTTTTGTTATTGCTAGTTCGATATCTACAGGTGACATATTGCTGCAATATATGCTGAGAAAAGTCATCAACCCTAAACTATTACGCTAATTTCAAATTAACTTTAACCTTCTTTCATTTAACTTTTTCTTATTCAATATATTTTTTAAAATTTCTCCTAATGTTTCGTCCATGCTGTGTAATATTTCGTCCATGCTGTGTAAGAAACAAACATAGAATATAGCATCGTACTACTCGTATGTCTTGTTCAACTATGTGTCCGTTTACCTACTATTGGTACTTGATAATTTGAGTATTGCACGATGACGTCACAGCGGAATGTTTTCACCATGCGAATACTGTAGATATGATTCGATTTTTGATGTATCAACATACTCTAAAATATTGTTAACAACAACACCATAACTCTATCTTTTATCGGGTACAATTGGAATTTTATAATCAGATTAATCAGAAATTTTAGTTGTGACTCGAAGTCTGATCTATGTCCGGTGTATGGCAATAGGCTCACCACCTATTCCATGGGACTTAAGCGTAACTGGTGAAACGTGGTAGTGTACTACACTCCTCTGCATACCCCTTCGGGGATTACAGGTGTGATGTCACGTTTTTTAACTCTATCTTCTAAAGATATATAAGAGGAAGTTTCGTTTGATAAATTATCAACAAGTTCTATTAAGTTGTACTACTGAAGCACGAAGCAATTGTAGTAACTATATATTATTTAATTATACGACTGACGCAACATTATCATCGTAGAAAACGACCCTTATCTGAAGCCACCGTCTACTGAGGAGAGATTTGCCTCGCTACACTTCGCTCTTCCACAGACGTATCTATTTAATATATGTACATATGTTTGTATTTTAAAGCATCATCGGTTTACCATAGGCAATTGTTTCATAATAGAAATATTTCTTTATGATTCAAAGCTATTTGTAAATTTGTTAAATCTACAAGAATCTGTATACTTATATAAAGAAAGGTGAATGTAGAAAACGCCAGTGAAGTCTGTGAGGATTTTTATCAGGTGTTTTCTGCCTTTCCAGTAAAGGACCTGCCGTGATGATGTATTAATAATTATCGAGGAAGATGGCATCTACTAGAGGAGGCGTATGTCCAATAGGATGGTTCGCTGGAGGCCCCCAAAGGAGACTTGTGTCCAATAGTGGACTAAGACAGGCGATGATGATGATGAATATTTGAACAATATGTTTATTATTTACAAACTCTTTTGCCGATGAATTATATTAAATATAATTTGTAGTTATAATGCAGAAATGGACTTTTGATCTCACCCAAACATAGCTCGTTCTGTAGTAACCATATAGTTGAGACACTAAACTACAGATCTATATTTTAATTATAAGTAGGTTATTTATAAATGAAAACGGAATTAGTACTAATGACTCTAAAATCAATATTTCTGAGAATTCAACCCACGGCAAGCGGCTTACCAGTCAGCCACAGCTCTTATTGGGCAATCAAAGTAGTAGAAACGTAATAGAAAACAAAAATATTATGTAAAATCTATTAATCAGAAGATTCATGATAATATTAAGATTATAGCGTGCATAGACGTGTCAGGGTATGTCCGGGCGTATATCCGGTATCCGGAAATTCCTGTAATACATAACTACTTGCAAGTTGCAACACACGAACAAAGACAAAAATCTCCACCTACCCACAATTCTGTCAAATACTCTCTAACTATGAAAAACAAATGGTATGACCGTACTACCGAGCCAAACATCAATCGATTCATATGGCTGTAGCTAACACAGCTCAATCTATCGCCATCGTCATCAATTACATTATCACCCGTACACATATAACCTAGGACTAATCAAAACGGGTGAATAGGTTCTTACTAGGCATGTGTGCTCCTTAGGACACATCTGCAGTTTCCATCAGGCGGGATCGCCGCCAAACGCTAGCCTATCTTATTTATTTATTTACTCTTTATTGCACACCATACAGGCATAACAAAGGGCGAACTTAATGCCTAATGGCATTCTCCACCAGTCAACCCTTGGAGAATAGTAGAGATGAGAAATAAAAAGGCAGTTGCAAAAAAGAAAAGGAGTGAAATAAAAAAAAGTGCCGATAAAAAAGGAACGGATATAATAGTAATATATAATAAATGTGTTAATAATTAACATACATAGAGGTTTAGGTTTAGGTTTCTTTTTTATTAATTTTTTTTTTTTTGTTTAGGTTTCCGACTGCATTAAGATAAAGTTTACTTTTAAATGCTATCATATCTTCATTTTTATTAATCGCAGAATACAATAGTCAAATCGTCAAAGGACTTCATGTGTTTTGTAACTGAACTCGACAGGATACCCGAAATGATTCACATTAAAATTGTCTTAGTTCTAATATTATTATTATTTGGTTCTAATATCTAAAACCATAATAACTTTATAGACTTGAACAATATGGAATAGATAAACTTTATCTCTAAGTTGGATCTGTACTTATGTACGAGTGTGTTGCATATGCATATATATTATGTTTATCTGTACACACATATATGTATATACATATTCATAAAGTACACTTATATGTTTATTAGCTATCTGGTTACCATAATACAGTCTCCACTGGTTTAAGGTTAAATAGGACAGTGTGTGGAGTTGTCCCAAGACATTTATTTTGGCGTTATACGAGCAACAAAGAGTCTCATTGGACCATGTATGTTATTGGGAAACTGGTTTAGTTTTATCTCTAATTACGGGTAGACTTGGCCTGAAGTGACCTTTTTATCAATCCCAACCCCTTTATGTACGGAAATGTTAATGAATCCGATTATGGTGTAGTACAAACCTTCCGATATGATTTTCAACCTCCAGATTGAGGCAACTGAAGTATGACAAACCATGTGAAGTGGCACTTACCATGAGGTAATCCTCCTTTAGAAAAAATCGTTGAAGTTATTTTGATGTGGATACTTAACGAACAGACAGCCCCAATTCACAGATCACAGACGCAGATATTTGATTCACAGACATAGATACTAAATAACTGTATTTGGTATCGTCGGAAATTATAGCGATAAAAAGAATTCATCGGATGACCCATATTTCAGAAATAATTTCAACTTGAAATGATTTTAAAGCACAACTTTAAAAGAGAAATATAAACCGTTTTTGTATGACTCAGGATCAACA
>DWEE01000904.1:0-14877 GCA_018245755.1 Parelbella macleannani | reverse complement strand
TATAATAATCTTTATTTCAGACCAGGTATTGTCCATATTGTATGTTAGTATTTAAATCTATCCTATGTTAGTAATACGACACATTAAAATTGAAATTGAAATAATATTTGAAAATGGCTTAAAATATATATGAAAATGACTTATTAAGAGTACCGTATTTTGTTTTTGTTTTTTATTTTATTGAAGAAACAACAGACACAATGTCCACTTTAAAAATTCATAGACATCGTCTATCTATCACAAAGAAATAAAGATATCAGCTACCAGTGCTCTAAACGTTTCTGTGACATAATGACAACGGAATTCTCGTACCATATGTTATGCTTTTTATTAAAAAGACATTTTGATTTTTTGAAAAACCATTAGTAGATTCGTTGATAATAAATCATGTCACAGCTGCTGCACCCGCAAGCTATGTCATGCATTATTTTAAAAAATTGCCTTTGTCCTATGAAGCTATTCGAAAAGCGATATTTTTGGATTTTATCTTTTTTTTTTGATTGATTCATCAATGGCATGTTGTATTAAAAAATATTTAATTTTTCATGTACTTTAATTATACCTACGGTAAATTTATTAGAACCGAAGAATTAATGTTAACCCGAAGATTACAAAAACATATTACTTTCAAAACATCGAACATTTGTAACTTAACCTAAAGATTTAGATACCTACTGGACTTTCTTTTGTACAAATCCATGTTAAAAATATGTTAATAGAAATCAATATGTAACAAAGTTTCTAAAAAGAAAAATACTGTCTACTATAGACACTAAGTTTTAGAAACTTTTTTATAAAAAATAAACAGATTATATTTAACACTTAGTGAAGTGTCAAAGTCGACGCTAACCCAACCGTAATTAAAGATGACAACTTAAAAAATGACTAACCTTGCAAGACCCGAAGTCGACTTTGAAGTTTTAAAGGAAAAAAACAGCGACTGTTTACAAAATATGTACTTATAATTTTGTCACATTACCGTAAACAAATTAAACATTACAGATCTATATTACATAATTACTTGCAATTCCGTTCTTAAACCTGATGTTAACGACTTAATTAAAAAGTCGCAAACATAAAAGAGAAATCTGTGTCCAAAAATGAAATGTTGAATATACATATATAATGCCCTAAAACTATAAAGCAGATAATTTTCAAAATAATAAAATGCGAACAAGAAATAGAAAAAAAAAATATAATAGAAGGTGAGACGGCTAGATCAGCATGGTTAGAATGAAAAATTAGGCAATTTTGACACATAATTGATCAATTTAATGTTCCTCAACACGACACAGCGCAATAAATCAACAATTTAACTATATTTAAATTTTAAACAAGGACATCGACAGGAAATCGAACTGCGTTTAATGGCTAGCAAATTGTCTTTTTTCTTGACATATTAGCGGTTATTACCCGAAAATAGAATCCGTATGTAGGTATATATCAACACCATATAATTTGGGAATCACTTGACGTACCTACTAGCACCAAAAAATTTGAATAATTCCTTATTATTAACATTAATTATTCGTTTCTTATATAAATTAATGATTTGATTATCCTAAGTAGGTACCTACATCACGATAGTCTATCTACTACGCTAACCAAGTCCGAGTTGGCAGAGTAATTACATCTTAAAGAACAATATGTTCATTTTTAAGACTCGCAGCTTCTCTCGCGATGCTGTCCTTCACGGATACATCAAGCGATACAGTTTTTAACTACAAGTGAAACTAAATTATGGCAATACTTTAACAATTCTCAAAAACAAGCGCATACTTACTATTTACTCATAAAAATAATTTTGGAGTATGAGTAGCTTTAGTTCCTTTAGAAATAAGTTGAAGATATAAACATATCAAGTGTTAGGGCAGCATGTATTGTCTTCGGGAAAAAATGATTACACTTTTTGCTTGGTAATTAATGGTAATGAGTACAAAAATCTGTTGCATCAGAGTGGAATCCCAGGCCACCGCGGCGCAGAATGAGGCCGCCAGCACCACCGCGACAAGTAAATTAGCGCGTGTCTCATCGATAATGACGGTCTATATTAAATCCGCAATTCTCGTTTGTGAATACACGGCTACAGTTTTCGTACTAGTATGTCATCATCATTATCACCGATCAGACCCTTTCCGTGTATCGTGGATGTAGGATACTCCAATAGCACACGTCTGAGCCATCTTTACTGGCACTTAATGGTTGTAAGTTTTATCAAAATGGAGATGCTTTCACGTTAAACGATGTTTATGATTGTTTGAAAAATATTCCGTAAATATTTTAATTTCAGATTCGGAACTTTATTCGTAAGTAAACTGCACAATTTGAGAATGAAACTTGTGGTTTCCACCTACAATAAAACAATTAAATTTTTTAAAATAGTTTTGAACTTAGATACAATTTTTAAAACCAGTCACCTGACAACTCACAAATCCTTAACTTATAATTCCAACACTTCCACAATCAACGATAGCCACGACGTGATAGAAATTTGGTTCTAGAACCTCCGATGCATTAATCGCGGTTTTTTAGCAGCATCGAAAACGCCCCAACTTTGATCTCTATGTTTTCATAACACACAGTGTGTTAAGATCATGCGAATGTCGCCCGTTACGCGTCGCAATAAGCATTGTGCCGATATATAATGTATGAAGCGCATTCCTCAAACACGACTGCGACATTTTTATTATATGGAATTGTTTCCCACGATTTCATTCGACTTTTATGTACATGTTGAATGACGCGGTGCTTAGAATTTTAGCACCGCAGTGGATATGTACTTAGGTCATAAACAAGAAAGCCTGTATTTATCGCTCAAATCTAATAACTTCGTGATCGACAGGAATTTTCAGTATTTTATGATATTTCTATAGATTTTCATTATTGGCCTTAAGTCCAAAAGCGCTTAAGTTTCTTAAAATTCAATAAGTTCCACTATCGGGCAGGAAAGTGAGACTCAGATACCAAAGGAGTAAAGCTCATTTGAATTTCTTTTATATATACCTACATACTTAATGCAATTTGGGAACGTAAACAATCATACTACTTTAAGTAAAAAAAAAGTTAAATTTAAAATTAGTCGTTCGAAAAGACAACTCTTATAAACATATTATATTAACTCTTAATAGTGATTATTTCAAATCAAAATACTTCATATATCTCGTTCACCGCTGAAAAAAGTAAGCGCATAGTAAATGACTCGTGAGCATTTATACACATAATAATATTACCGGCTTGACTCACGTACAGTTTTCGGGCTAGCTCGACTAGTGTCAAGCCTGTACGAGGGCCTTATTCGTGACTGCCCGCTGAATGCGGCGAGGTCACAGCGGAGACTTCTGCATGCAGGCTCATGAAGAAAAACCTCGTATAGGTTCGAAACTAATCGGGACATAACAAAATACATTGAATCAAGGCAATACATATACACACATATGTGTGTACAAATTATCTACGGATATCTTTTGTTTAACAGCTCATTAATATTACCAAAGCACTTTTTGTAACTAGTTTGATACCAGACAACGCTCTGCGAGCTGTTCTAAGATATTCTTTTATTTATTCAACCCAATACATGATATATTGTATGTATTATAGCAGCTACATACATACATGTGTTACTACAAGGTCGGGAGGTCGGGAGGTCACATTCCGGTACCGCGGGCTCCAATGATTTTCAATAAAACCTACACTAAGTATGGGAACCTCTCACTTTTACTGTGTTATGAGTAGCAGAGACATTCAAAACTATAAACCGAATTATAGAGACGTAGCTTTTATACACACAATTATATCGATATATGTGAGTGTAGATGTGATGTAGATGTGTTTGTATACGTATGTGAGCGTATATGTGATTGTATATATCATATAGTAGTATACATATATCTTGAACAATAGAAATGAAAACATTAATGCGTATAATTAACAATATTAATCTAAATACAATTTATTATAGTTTCTAACGGAATTATGCCTTTTGACAATACATACTTACAAGTAATACATACTCAACCTTTATTGTATAGGGCACTGGCAACTGTCTAAAACCATGGAAGAAGAATAACTGTCTAACTATAAAAATACTGTTTATTAAAAACTGCCTATTATACATTCATACATTTTAATTCGTGTAAGACAGATATTACCGATATTAAAATACAAGGCGATATATAAAAAAACTATCACAACCTTATATTATATTATATTCTTTAAAAATAGAACTAAATTTAAGAGGTAATAAATTAATAACCTCTAGAAACCAATATCATTCATTTAAAAACAAAACCACTGTAGGTACAAGCAGGTCAGAGTTGAAACTAGAATTTCGAAAGTCGGGTCCTTGTATTTACAGCAACATTGACACGATTAATATATTTTTACGATCGCGTTCGAAAGTGACGGTGAAAACAATGGCGTTAGCCGAGACAAATCTATAAGTTTCTACTTTTCTGCCTAGATAGATATTCTAATAACAAATGGTATTAAAGTCTCCTTGTCTGGATGTACAGTATATACTAAAAGATGTAAAGTAAAAAGTTACTTTACGCCTGTGATCCCCGAAGGGGTGGGTAGAGCAGTGTGGTGCACTCTCACATTTCAACAGTTATGTTTACACCCCGCTATGGAATAGGTGGTGAGCCTGTTACCATACACTGGGCACATCCAGATTTCAAGTCACTATTAGAAAATCTGTGTTAGAAAAATCCAACAAGTACTAGTGGTCTAGAATTGATTGAATTCTATCATAATTAGCTGAGTTTTTACTTTCAATGCAGTGTAGTACATTCTAAATATCTAACACATACACAGACAAATGTTCCATACATACATACATATTATCTTATAACGCAAGCAAAGCCACATGAATAGCACAGTATGATATCGAAATCGGCGGTCATCGGCACAGACGCATTAATATTTAATACAGTAATGGCGAGACGCGAAAAGAAACCATAGCAAAATGTTATTGGCGAGCGATGGAGGAAAGTGGCTTAGAAAACGCAATAATAGTTAAACATACCTCGCTGGATTATCTCATTGTTAGACTTGATTCTTTCATCAATTTCTCCATCTTGCCTCAACAGATCAGATATTTCGCTAATATTGTTCATTTTAAACAAATAGGTCAAATAGCAAATGATAGGGGATGTCAGGAGTCTTCGAAACTAGTGTAGATGTATGAAGAGATTGATGTATGTGATATAAGCACGCCAGGGTTGTAAGTATAGAGATACCTAGCGCCCTCTGCTTACCCCGTAGGGAACCTATCCTGATACTATAAGTATGGTGGACGTATTGTTTTTCTATTTGAAAGGGCCATAAAGGAGCAAGCAGCAGTTGCAAGCGGCCGCCGCGATTCATGAACATATGTAACCGACCTTAAAGAGGACTGTAAAAGTAGATCTATCGGTGTCTATCAGTTAGTACGGATTGGGAACAGAACTGCAGGAATACGACTGTTACTTTACGCATAATTTTGGTCACGAACACGTCGCTACTTCCGAAGACTGATGGTCACCTCCAATATACTCATATTCCTATTAAATTTACACCTATTGGCGTTGACTCACTTCCGGATCTTTACCATAATCAAGCTATTTTCTCTAATATTTATTATACTGATAATTACCACCAACCTGAGGTCTGTTACTTTCGGTGGATATTATTGGAGAAATATCTTTAAACATTTTCAAAGTTCAAATTATAAGCTTATTACTTATATATAGTTACCAACCCTAAGTTTCGCCAATATGCATAGAACTATCATTCCCACTTTTTGGATGACTACCCATATCAAGCATTAAGGTAGGTACAATACAACTAACACCCCTGATAGATCCACACATGAATAGGATACTTTGTCCACTCACATACAAACGAGAAATTCACTAGCATTGAGCTACTAATAATTGAACGCATTAATCATGCAGAAATATAAACGGTAGCGAAGAAAAGTAATTCATTAATTACAACTCGAGCATCTACGGTCCGCATGTGATAAATAAATAACTCTTAATGGTAGTCTCATTCGTGTACCGAAACGAACACTTTAATTGTATTAATATGTCTCTTTGAAGCCATTAAAGGGATAGTATAAAACTCGCCTCGCAAAACGAAGAAAATATTTAGTATTTACCAGTATGGGAATTCTCCAGTGCACACATTTTTTACGTCCATAGGGTCCCCCAGTGCATAGTCTGATCTTGTACAGAGCCTTTTAGTGGACGGACTATTGTTGATTCCTCTAATGAATAGAACCTTCTAGAGCCTATACTCGTCTATTGCAGGACTTCTCCAGTGTCAAAAATATTTATTACCATCGTCATCATCATCGACCTACTCCTGTCCACTGCTGGTCATAGGCCTCTCCAATAGCTCGCCACTGAGTTTGATTTTCAGCTCTTTGCGTCCAACCACCGCCAGCCACTTTGCGTATATCGTCACTCCACCTAGCTGGAGGGCGTCCTACGCTACGTATGTTACGTACGTTGGAACGTAGTTTCCTTATGGATTTCCAACGTCTCACCTTTAAGTTTTCGGATTTCAAAAATTGTTAATAAAATTTCATTGGCATTCTAGAAATATACGGATACGGATAAATAAGGATATGATTTCTAGTACGATCATTTTGAATTTATATAGTAATTGTATTGTATAGATTTGCACTTCCATGCCATAATGTGGTGATTAATATAAGTTATTTCAATGTATTACAATTATCGAACGAAGATTCTTACGAAGCACCGAACGCGGTATCTTCACGGAAGCCGTAATCAGAAAACAAATTTTATAATGGGAAATCTTTAGTGAATAGTTGGGCTTGATAAGCGGAGAATAAATCAGGAAGGTAATAAATTCCGTCGCGGCGTCTTTTATCCGGTTATGTCCACATTATCTCTGTATCATCCCGGTTTGAACTCTGACCGATTGGGGCACCCTACAATAAATCTAATAATTTCTCTCTGTTCCATTTCTATACTGAGTGCACCCTAACAGGAGGACAATTCACTCCATTTTGAATCTTAGTCCCTACACCATAAGAGACTATAAACGTGCCTTCATATAATGCACAAACTATTATAAAGCGAATATTAAACATCTTAGCGATTTGTTTCACCGAATGCTGGTCGCCGTAAAACGACCAAGAATCTAAATCTAGAATAACTAGTGCGTCGATCGATAATAATAATACTTATAAAAAGGGAATGGTAGCGCTGATTAGGAGGATTTTAAGTTATGGTTACTTTATCGCAATTTTGAGTAACGTAAATTGACCGTGATTTATTCGACAATGATTTCAAAACTTTAGTACTTACATCAAAATACAACAATAGGTAGGTATATGCATTTATTGAACATTAAAATCATATGAATATAAATGATAGCTTTCATTTGCTTTGCACACCTACAAATTATATATTATATTTAGAAACGTTTAGACCCACATTAATTATTATTAACAAAATGATTACCTCGATTCAAAAATGTTTACAGCGCCATCTCTTGTCGCATAATTAAAGGTTATCATCATCTGATAGCCGTGCTGATTTAGCTAATCTTTATCAGTGATATTATACCTTAGTCAGACATGATCTTGATATCTGCAAATAAAACATACAGTTCGACTACTTACTATACTTGTTTCCTAAGTCCACGACTAATATGAGCCTCACAAAGTTCGTAATGAAAGACGAAAAATGTACTGTGGAATAACGCAAGTACATGTTTTTTTTGCATGCTGTACAAATGGTTTAAACATATAGCAAAACCTTAAAAATTTAACTAAATATATTACAACCGATTTTATAAGAAAGATATGAGGAACGAATGAATGGCATAAGAATTGAATGACTGAAATAAGGAATTTTGTAAGAGCTAAATAAGCAATAATGGTAAGTATAACGAAGCCTTTATAAATGGAATGGCGCCCTATACAATACAAGCATAGTGTTGCAAAAGATACATTTTAATGTTCTAATTGACCTCTTGGTCACGTCATGTTAGGTTTACGTAGTTTTGCCGTTATTAATTACGTCAGCCGTGTCCAGGGCACTGTTTCCATTGTTAATGCACGCGCTCTAAATCATGCGGTATATTTTTTGCCTCATAATAGTTTTTTGAAAATTTTAGCATTCAAGAAATTAATATAAAATCCTAACCTCACGCCCGTATTCTCGAAAAAGGTAGGCAGATGAGTAGGAAGAATAGCAAACTTTCGCGATTTACCTGTGATGTTATACATCCCATCATAGAAAAGAGGAGTAACTTATAGCAATACACCGGACGCAAATCTAGACTCCAAACTGTTATTAGAACTTTCCAGATAGAAAACCCCAGCAGTGACTAACCGGAGATCGAATTATTATCAAACGAACATGAAATGCATATCCCTCAGAGTAACATATGTATGTTAATATATTTGTTTATAATCATTACATAATTATAACTAAAGCTAAGTATGGCCAGTTTCGAATTCGATTTTTAAATGCTAATTAAATCAGTGTATTACTTTTTATGAGCTACTCGTATAAAAAGCACCGAAAGAAACATTTAAACAAAGATAAAGCCAAAATATATACTTTATATCAATTATATTATTGGTTAAATCAATTAAAATTAGTTCCTTGATTCGTATATTACTTTTATATAGCGTAATGTATGCCAAATATAGAGTATTTGATACTCAATCCTCTCTGCCTACCCTGTATGTGATCTGTCTTGATACAAAACAGCTTCTATAATAGTCTTATTTGCTATAAATAGACATAGAGTGTCAACAAGAATGGACACGTACATATTTTAGAACAAAGTAAACGACATTTTTTCACGAGACACTGGCAGCGTTTAATTGGCGTCCTGGTAACAGCTAGTGTACATGTATAATGTATTAGTCGTACAATGAATACACAATAATTTAAAATACTCTAGTTAAATAAGTGTAAGCGGCGCAGGGTTAATTAAACGCTATATTGTTAAAGAACTCATTTAGAAGCGTAAAGAGATAAACAAACAAAGATTTAGGTCAGATCGAAGCGCACTGAATAAATATAGCAAATAAACCAACTTATATTCAAAAGAGATCTTTGAATTCTTGAACAGTGCTATCAGTGTCACAATATATTGGGAAAGTGTATACCAAGGTCCTGATAAGATACAAGAATTATAGATATATGTGAAGAAAGTACCATGAGTTGACTTGCGATTGAATACTGTTTAAAAATGACCAATCAAACGCATCCTTGAATTCATTATCATTGTTATCAACCTTTTTATCGTTCCACTGTTCAATACTGATCTCGCAGAGTCAGAGGAATTAATACAATAGACAGTTCATCAAATTTTTGTTAGACTTCAAACGTAAGGTGACCTATTATTTATTGAATATATAGGTTATGATAGGTTAGGATCGGTTAGGTACAGTTTATTGGGAATAATTATAACGGCAAATTAAGAATTTTGTGAAGAAAGTAACAAGTCGACTTGCAAAATGTTTGTTCTCTTAATAACAGAGACACTGTTCTATGTTAATAAAAGTATAAAGGTGTTTACGGGCAACAGGAATAAATGCACGCCATTATGTTCCCTCCAAACGGAGGATTTTATTCCTTTTTGCATCTAAAGTTAGCCGAAGTGCTTCGGTATCTCTATTATTTTTGTGCTAACATTGTAGTCGCGGAGCAGGGTTTCGCTTATTGGAATTGTCTCGACTTTGTTTCAGGTTGTTCGCCAAAATAATTTTGTCTATTGATTTGGGACTAGGTATTCCATTACTTGCGTAAATGGATTGTGGAAGTCTACCAACTTCTAAGGTCAATATTACTTATCCAATTGAGAATGACTTTAGAATTAATAGTATTTCTTGATTCTGATGTATAAAGAATAGAAGACAAGCATAAAAAGAAAAGGTCTACCTGTGTTAGAATTCGCGGGGTATAGACCTTGATTAAGTTATGTGCCGTCTGAATTCAAGTGTGATTTTCCTAGATATTTCAGCTCATTTCGTATCTGGGTTCTTCATGAGCTTCCAGCAATCGAAGCGAGTAAATCCGCTTCCAAAAACTGTACAAGATTTATGGCGGTACATAATACTAACATATTCACGAAAAGTTTAATAACAATTTCTTTCTTATTATCATCAGTTATTAGTAATCATTATCAGTTTTTCCTGTTGATAATATAAAGCGTGATAATATAAAAATATTAAATCGTTTCTTAATAAAAAGAGCTGGAGAAACCATAACGCAACTCGATGTAGATAACTGGAATATCAGCACAGATCGCGTCCCTGATCGTTGTTTCACATGCAAATCAACTTGGAATACAAATAAAATAAAAACCACGGTTTCGCTTTAAACGTGAAACCACAAACCGTACAAGGTGCATAAACAAGTAACAGTTTGCGTAACACACATTTTGAAAGTCAAATAAAATCAAAATACAAAATCGCTGACAGGTGGCTTTATAAAGAGGGCGCGAATCAGCTACATTTAAATCCTCAATATATGCAATGGAAAATAGACTCTACAACGTATAGAAAGATATAGAATCGGAGTAGATATTTCGTTGTGTGATTTGTTACTTGTGGTCACAACGCAAGGGGTTGTAAGATGTGGGGGCAGATGTGGGCATTTTTGTTTTATTACAACCGTACATTGCATTGGACGTTCATTGCTGGTTGAATCGTTAATATCGTTGTTTCAATAATAATTATGATAATAATCATTATATTATTGTCACCGAATGCCGTATGTCTCGATGTCAATTACGTAATATGTTTATTTTTATAAATTAAGGAATAGTCGATTTTAGTGTAAAAAATTAGACTGCATCTATTACCTATTTGTTATCCGCAATCCGATTTACATATTAAGTATTGTAACTATTGTTAAACCGTCACACCAGGTGCCTTGCAGGGCAGACAGAAAACAGCGTGCTAAACACATCTAACCTTACCGATCTGACACGCTACTTCAACATTCATAATTTCTTCGTATATGCACATTATTTTCAGAGACTTTTGCCTATATCAGCCAGTATCTCGCCTATTTGCTCAGGGTTACAATATATTAAAATATGCAAAATGACGCAACTTAAAAATTAAAACTATAATTAACGTTCTAAATAAAATTTATTACGACTGCAACGTTCAGAGATTTATTGCGAAGATTAAATTAAAGATTACTTCTTATGTTTTTTTCTTTTTGCATCTACAATCTGTCACTGTGGCCAGTAATTATACGGTTCAGACAAAACTAAGCGCGCGAATGACCTATCTAGGTCGAAGTATGACTAATCCCTAAATAAATCGCCTTGTTTAATTTAGACCGGCGTTCACTTTTAATCGAGTATCATCGTTTTACTTTTATGTAAATAGTATAATAAATACCTTTAGTATTAGGTACAGTTACATTAATCTTTTATTGTTATTTAATGTTTAATGCGGTCTTTGGAAATTTAAAGTAATTTATTATCTATTTCAATGCAGTATTCAAGTGTTATTAGAAACACAGTTGATGTTTTGATCGCTAGTTGAACAGTGATTAACTATACTAAAAAAATCACAAGTACAGGCATATATAAAATCAAAATCCTCTTGTAGTTTAAATAATAGGAATAATAAATAGTGCCCAAAATTAACCTGTTTAAACTATTTCCGATTATACCTTTAATATAATTAATAATTAAGGCAAGACAGTATAACATATAAAAAAGCCATAATTCTTCATATTACTATAAGACATTTGAAGATTGCTAACCCGCACTTGGTCTACGAGCCGTTCGACGAGGCCATGGCCTCACCCTTCTCACTATAAGAGAAGACTACTATCCTAGAATGGAACCATAAGAAAAATGATGACTACCATGATTGTGATAATCTCAGAATATTTACCTGATTGCGAAACTACCCACTAAAAAACTGGCCTCGCAATATACAATTATGCTAATGCAGGCCACATCTCTCGAGTGACCGACAACCGATGGGGAAGAAAGGTCATCGAGTGGCGACCACGTCTCGGTAAAAGGAGCGTAGGTCGCCCTCCTGGTGGTCTGACGACCTGAAGAAGACAGCGGGAAACTGCTGGATACGGAAGGCCCAGAACCGGTCGGAGTGGCGCCGATTAGGGGAGGCCTATGTCCAACAGAGGACATCAAGGCGACCTACGACTCCTTTATATTATTAAATCACACAAGCTCCCTACTTATTTCCTTTTAACAATATTGTTAACTAAGTAAATTTATCTGTTAATTATAAAACATATACCTACATAATATGAAACCGCACGTAGGCTGATTATACAGTACTAACGAGTGCAAAAATATTGCTCATGGTGTTACTGTGTGTGATAAATTGCAATGCAGTCAATTACCTCTGCCGCCACGGAGACTGTTCCAGCCAGTGAGTCAGTCTGACTCATGGAATAGTCATATATTATGACAGTCAGGCCAGTGTAGGTGAAGCTTGTAACATATAGCTAATCGTAGATTTCTCTGAAATCTCTACTATTATGAGATACAATGTTATGTTAGTAAATAAGAAATGTTTCAGGATTATTTTTTATTATTACGCCATGTTCTGTACCGACTGTCAAAAAATTATCTTTACAGACTCTTGCCTTCTCTACATTAATTACTCTCTTCATACATGCATGTTTCCGAGACTTGACTCTCAATCCGCCAGGAGGTATCTGATCTATTTGGTCCAGACAGTTGAGCCTTGGTCTCTCTCTACACCTGCATCCTCTAAAATCTATCTGATTTGGTAATCTTCATCAGCCATTTAGTCTACTTATCGAAACAGTCGGAGTAACCACTTACTGTTAATCGACCAATAAACGAGCTTAATAAGCCATAAAAGATTATACATATTCAGTTATTAAAGAGACTGACTGCCGATTAAAATGGTTTGAAGAAAGAGTTGCGCCTGCTGATTAAGTCTTGGTTTCGATCCTCGGCTCGGACAAAATATCATGGAATTTTTCTAACTTGAAATCTCCAATAGTAGTACCGAGTCAGGTTCTATTGCTGGTGTATTGCAGGAGGCTCACATCCTATTCTATTGTGCTTACCCATTCGGGGTAAATACAGGCGTAGCGTTATTAAGGTGTGAACTTGAATAAATTACCGATAAATAATATCTCATTAGTAACAAAAATAATGCCTGTCTAAAAACACGTATATCCGTATGGCCGCGTGTCTGCGGATAGCTAAAGATAACCGTGGATCGGATGATGTTACATCAGACGCTATCTGAACTAGCTGGAGGAATAGAGTGGATGCCACCACTTGGAATTTCGATATACCCAATAATTATTTAGCAAATTTCCAAGTTGTTTTTTGTGTTTGCTCTTTTTTTTGTAAGTATCCGACTTGTATATTGCTTCGTTTACTTGGTTAAATTATAAATAATAGATCGTACAGAGTAGTCAGTAAACAGCAGATTCTTGATCTTATTCAATTGGCCACCTGGCCACCTTGGTCAATCCTAGACTAGGGGGGTGAGTCTATTACCAAAACGGTGCACAAATACAGACTCCGAACAAATATGGAGAATTTCAAGTTAAAAAAAAACAAATAATACTTTGCACCCCCGGGGATCGAACCAAGGACCTCTTGCGTAGCAATCGCACTTAAAACTACTAGACACACGAGGTAGTTATTGACATACCTAAAGACTGTTTATTGACAGGAATTAATTTAAAATTGACCAAATGTATGACAGTTTTTATTATATAATTTACAGCATATAGCAAGTCTTATCGTCAGTGGGATTTAGGATGGTCAGGATATTATTATCTGACCCAATTAAACTTATCCATATCTTTCTCTACAGATAATTATAGTTTCGTATCTTGCACGTTCTGGTAAGAATTGTTTTTTGCCAATGTAGATCAATTTTGTTTAGTTACGTATATAATTATTACAATTTTAATTGGCAGTCTAACGATGTTAACACGAAAACTGAAGATGAATTATTATTAGAATTATAAAACAGCTAATATTTTCTATGCTTTATTCATTAGCATTTAATAATAAACTTCAAATTATTAGCAAATAATAATCAACATAAAATATGAACTTTTTAGCGTTTAATTCATTTTCAGCGTTTAATGCTAAATTAATTAGGTAATTAATTTAGCATTCTATAGGTAATTTAGGTGTAATCACGAAAATGTTTAACAAACATAAAGGTAATCAATAAATTCTGATGTTTTTGAACGATTCTGAAACGGATTCTTTACATACATACATACATGCATATCTTCACGCCAGGTCCATTACGGGGTAGGCAGAGAGCACGGAGTGCCAAATATCCCTATCGTTACATACCTGCCGGATGCTTTACAATGTACCTACATTTTATTTTCTATCAGCGGACCTGTAATTAGTCAGTCAATTATGATGATATTCATCAATTTATTTTCATAACGATGTTAATAATTTTTATTTTGAAAAATATTGGCCGTATAAAGGTGAAACTTTGTGGTTAAGGGTTAGGTAATATAATTTCTTTTATAAAGTTGCTCCGCAAGTAAAATAACATTAGGCATGTATTTCTTCAAAAGACTAGACAGAGGAGTGTAACACTTCCACGTTCCACTTGTCATGTTAAACGTCCCATGGAATAGTTAGTGAGCTCATTGCCCTGTAAATAAAACATTAAGTAACCACAAAGCCAAGATATATTTATAAGTGGCATATTATTTTATATGACGGCTCTGCTTACCACTTGACGTTCTTTCAGGGTCACTGGTCAAGTACCAGTGCTTAAGGCCACAGATAAATCCTTTATATAGGTATAGCAAATGATATATAGGTATAGCAAGTTCCCTGTAATTAAGAAAAAACGAATATGTAACTGAATAATAAGTTAAT
>DWEE01000903.1:0-14885 GCA_018245755.1 Parelbella macleannani | reverse complement strand
GTCGGACTGGCTGGACCGCGAGACGCAGGCCACCTATAACTTGGTGGTGGAGGCCTGGGACAATTACCAGTTCGGCTACCTCAGCGGCGAGAGTCGTAACGCTTTTAAACAGATCGTGTAAGTACGTCACTAGTTATAAACGACTAGCAGTCTCTAAATTTCCAAATTCAAAAACTTTTCCTAGCTACTCAGTGATTTTCAATATCATGTGTAATCTATATTAAGATATACTTATAATAATAACGTAATGTACACTCAGGTGTGTACAAATAACTGGATATTTTGAATATCAAGTGGATAAGTATTGTGATAATAGTCTAGTTACTTTCATTAAATTAAAAACAGTGCAATAGTATATTTGTTGTCCTAAAAATATGAAATAGATCAAGTCATTAAACTGTGTCTGTATCACTTTGAGAAAATTATAAAGAAGTATAAGAGCTGATTGTGAACCCAATGGTGACTGTAACAGCCGTATTTAAATTGCTTTGGGAAGAATAAACAGAAGAATACGGAACTGACCGTCCATCCAACTGAGACTGTCAATCCAACTAGTAATCTTGAAGGTTGTCTCCAGGGTGCAGGTAGGAGACGTGAACGACAACCCGCCGGTGCTGAGCCTGCCCGAGGAGTGCACCACGATCACGGAGTTCCACAACCACCGCGAGCCCATCGTGGCGCTGGCGGCCAGCGACGCCGACGACAGCGGCGCGCCCGGCGGCCGCGTGCAGTTCCACCTCGTGGCCGGCAAGGGGCATGGTACTGTTGTTATTAACTATATCGTGGTCAGATATCTTACGGAGGAGCCGGAAAGCACCGACTGCCAACTATTAGTAACAATATAGCTGTCATAGCAGGGAGCACGACGTGCAGGTGAGGTTGGCTTGAGCTCCTGAGTTGGTACTTGGGACCCCTTGCATTTATAGTTATAAAGTAGCAGAATAAAACTGTGTCATAGTTCGTAAAGTTCCAAATCTCATCAATAATTAAAATTACTGATGATAATTAAAATATCTTTAAATTATTTAGAGATGATAAAAGCGAATATGAGCAAATAAAAAATTACGTTTCATTACATTCGCAGAATTATTTCGTTTCGAGCAAGTCGGCGGGGACGCAAATACGGGTCGGTTATTTGCGAAACAATCGCTGAAAGACCGTTTTGGTAACTATTCGCTGATCGTGGAAGCAAGGGATTTGGGAGTACCCGCTAATGCAGTGCGAGGAGAGCTTAAACTATGTGTGACAGATTATAACGATCACGCTCCTATATTTGTATATCCACCACAAAATGTCACTATTAAAGTACCTGAGGTAAGTATAGAAGAAAAATACTTCTGTAGTTTTTGATTTTTAATTTATTTCGTAAACGATTGTAGGATTTTAATTCAAATTAATTTGTTGCAAGACGAAGTAATTACAGTTGGTCAAATATATTTAACCTTATTATTCATATGTACCGAAAAAAATTATAAAGTGCAATGAAGTTCGTGACATCAAAATAAATAGTAAAATTTTCCATAATCTGTCTTTGACTCCATGCGAACAAGTAGTACTTATTCGTGTTTATCTGAGTCGCTCATAGGTCGGGTTAATGCATATTTAATACGATTCTGAGAAGAGATATAGAGTTAGAAGTGTAGATAGATTCCGTTAGCGAAACGGCGGAGGGTAAGATGTCGGTGGCGGGCGAGGTGGGTGGCAGTGTGTAACGGGCGCGGTGCGCAGAACGCGACGGTGGGCACGGCGGTGGTGAGCGTGCGCGCCGTGGACGCGGACGTGGGCCCGAACGGCGCGGTGCGGTACCGCGTGCGGCGCGACGCGGGCGGCGCGTGGCGCGCCTTCGCGCTGCACGCGGCCAGCGGCGCGCTGCGCACCGCGCGCGCGCTCGACCGCGACCTGCAGACCGTCTACCAGGTACCTACAGTCTACACCGCCCCGCCGCGCCGCGGCCGCCCGCTTCTGTTACGTGGAGCTCCGCTTCACATTCAGTTGTTTGCTCCTAACATTTTATTTAAGATGCAGCATTTATTTAAGCGGCGTTTAAGATACATTTAAAATAATAATAAAAACGTAGCGAACACGATTCGAACAAAAGATCATGTAGTTTTGTTTGAAATGATTTATTTTCGCAGCTCCGCATCGAAGCCTACGACCTTGGCCTCCCGACGCCGCTGAGCTCCGACTTGGACCTGACCATCTACGTGCAAAATGTGGACAACTATCGACCACGCTTCCCGTACAAAAACTTCTACTTAAACATCACTGAAAATGTAGAAGATTCGGGAGTTTATCTCCCAAGCGTGATCGAGAGAGATGAAATAGATAGAGGCGATGAACCAGTGTTACCAGTTTGTTACTACATCGTAGAAGGGAACGAAAACGCCATGTTTGATCTAGAAAGGAATACTCACAGGTACATGAAAAATTATTCTTGGATACGAACAGCATTTGCTGTCAATTCATAAAATATATTGATTATTTATGAGTGTTATTATATTCACAAGCAATCCTACCGATGCTGACGTCACACCAAGTTTGACAATTAACCATCACAGATTATACATACGAACATTTAATGAACTCACATACAGACACCTCTCACCTCTAAAATCGCTATTAAAATAACTACCAGTCTGGAATCCTGAACCTGATATCCTCCAACAATCAGCACATTAATCACTTACCCCAAGTGAATTGCCACTTCAAAATAAATCATTTTATCATCAGTTTGTCGTATTTTAACATACCAGTAATTTATACAATTATTCAAATATAAAGTAAATAATATGACGTAACCAGTGAAATGTGGAAGCGTACTATACTCTTCTGTGCACTTCTTCGGGAATTAAAGGCGTAATGTTACATTTTTTTTACAAATATACGATATTTCAGATTATCAACATCAAAACCATTGGATAGAGAACAGAAATCAGAATACACATTGACTGTGTTGGCCTCAGAAGACTGCGTGACAACACCAAAGTACTCAGAATCGACTGACGGGGTCAGTACACTGAGAGTGCATATAAAAGTGAATGATGTGAACGACAACAGTCCCCAGTTCCTGAATAAGATCTTCACCGGCGGCATCACCACCGAAGCTGACTTCGGTATCGAGTTTATGTATGTTAAGGTATGAACAGCCATTTAAAGTTATATTACATGTAATATATAAATAAAATTAAAGTGTGTATTTGCGATATCGAAATAATAGATTTTTAATGAGCGCTACTGAAAATATGTACAGTATACATATTAATTAAACAAACATTTTAAAATTTTTGTCCGTCTGTTTGTTTTTCCGAGTAATCTCCGAAACGGCTCTTTTACTGGCAGCTAGTTGATGTTATACGATGTTATGAAGACTACTTTTATTGTAGAAAGTTTTACATTTTCGTAAAAAAATTAAAATCCATAAAATGCAATAAACCCACGCTAACGAAGTCATGTGCAAAGCTAGTATTATAGAATTATGTATCGTAAATGTTAACACCTACTGTTTTGTCTATTGTATCATGAAGAGAATTGCGAAGTGTATATCTATATCATCATCATCAGCCTACTCCCGTCCACTGCTAGACGAAGGCCTCTCCAATGGCACGCGATTGAGCTCGATTTTCAGCTCTTCGCATCGAAGTGTATATAAGAACATTTTTATAGTGCAATAGAATTTTAAAATGAGCTAACGTATTATATTAAATATTTAATCCATTCTAAAACATTACGTGCTCTTTGAGCTATAACATCCTTTAAACGACTAAATGCCGTGATTTAAAAAAAATGTTTTATACCACTTATAACAATATTTACTTTTATACCACTTATAACAATATGTTTCCAAGTAGGTATTGTTAAACCGAATTGAAATATTTTCGTTTCATTTGCCAGGCTATTGATCTGGATGAGGGTGTAAACTCAAAAATCAGCTACTACCTAATGGGCGACGTGAAAGAGACGCTCACAGAAGGTCTGGAGAACTTGGCCGTGTCTCCCTTCCTCGTCGACGTAAACACCGGTGCTGTTTCTTTGAATTTTGACCCGCAGAAAGGCATGAAGGGTTATTTTGATTTTAAGGTAATTGGAGATTTTTCTATATTTTGAAGAAAGCAGTCTTTTCGTCGCCAAATGTTTGAAGTGTTATGTATACAAACCAAAACTAATAATAATGCTTTTCAATAGCATGATAAAGAAATTTGTTATTTAAATATTTTGTGACGGAAAACAATATCAATATCAATCTCTATTTTTCCATTGCTGAACCTCTCTCAAAATGTTCCACAGTATTTAGATTTTATTGATCATTGCTATAAGAAAATTTGGAATCTTAATATATATTCAAACAAACATCTTAATGGTGTGCTTAATAATATTTAAAACTAAAATACAAAATGTTCGTAGGTAATAGCGAACGATACGGGCGGTTACGCAGACGAGGCGCACGTTTTTATTTACCTTCTTAGGGAAGATCAACGAGTACGTTTCGTTCTACGCGCGCATCCGTCCGAGATACGTGATAAAATTAACGTATTTCGGGAACAACTCGCAAAAGTCACAGATTCCGTCGTCAATATAGATGATTTGAGGGTACACGAGAATAAAGACGGATCGGTGGACAACACCAAAACAGATTTATACTTGCATCTGGTGAACGGTCAAGATCATTCTGTACTTGAAGTGGAACAAGTACTTAAGCTTGTGGATAAGAATATTGAGCAATTGGATGGTTTATTTAAGGTAGAGTATTGTAGGTATATGTATACATATACTTATATTATCTTTTGGATTTTTATATCAGCTCCAAACTAGTGTTTGTGAGTCGACAGAACTAGAAGCCATCTCAAAGAAAAGCAATTTGCACCTTCGGAGCCTGATCCTGATTGAAATGGAAGTTTGGAAGATTTGTTTAGATTCATATAAGTGGTCAAAGATGACAGTGAGGCCTCGTTAGGTTGCCACATTTAGCGCGGAACATTTTCTAATGGTAGTGATCGCTGGCAGGAGTTCAACGTGCTGGACACGCAGGCGGCGGAGCTGGCGGCGCCGCGCGCGGAGCAGCTGGCGGGCGGGCGCGCCGCCTACTGGCTGGGCTCGGCCGCGCTGCTGCTGGCCGCGCTGCTGCTGGCGGCGCTGGCCGCCTGCCTCGCGCAGCGCGCCGACTACCTGCGCAAGCTCAAGGCCGCCACCGCCACCGCCTACTGTAAGACGTGCACTCTGCTCTATCGGATCTAGCTGTTAGCTAGCTAGCTCCCTGGGAAGCCCGGCTGGCAAAATAAAACTGTGCCATGTGTGGAAGCGCATATTATATCTTTTCCTCTCTTCGTTCAGGTTCCCCGACCCCCGGTGAATCGGACATGACGATCCGAAGTTCCGGCGGACGTGTGCCGAACACGAACAAACATAGCAGCAAGGGCTCCAATCCAATATGGCTGCACGCGTACGAGAACGACTGGTACAAATCCGACGATCAAATCAGCCACTCCGAGAGGGACTCGCTCGATGAAAACGCCGTGGATCAGGATCTATCCAATGAGAAGCCTTACTTCATCACGACGGCCGCTTTCCCTTCAATACAATCCAACGAAACGGAAACGGAAACGAATCAAGGAACCTATGATTTCTATCAACAGTTGGAGCAAATGAAAAACGCCAAAAACATGGAGACCACGGAATTATAAAACCGTTGATTCAATGGCGACATTCCATACGACGCAGTAATTATGGAATAATTATAATCAAATTAATTATTATATTCATTACTCCTTGGATTGATTTTTTACATTTATAAAATTTTGTTTTCTAAAATAACTCTTGTTTAAAACAACATCCTATTTTTTTGCTATTTTTAGCCTGTAGCCAATTTAAAAATAATGGTTCTTGTAGCAAAAATGAAAGAATCCGTCTCATCTGGAAATAACGATAGTTCCACTCGTGTAAAACCCTTAAAGACGCTCGAACATGCCACAATTTACAAATATATAAAGTGTGTAGTATTGTGGTATTCTATCATTTGGGTCAAAACTTTGAAATGCTGATTTGAAAAGTTTTAAATTAATTTATAGAATCTTGGCTCCTTCAATTATCTCGTTTGTTGGAATAGCATACCATCTTCAGAGTTTTGCAACATCCACGTGTTTAATGCAAATTTTTTATGTGCTTAAATAGTTTTCTTAAACAGACAGCATTAATTAACATTATCTTAGTGTCTATTTTATACTGACGTGTTATCGTTATCAAACTTATCTGATCGTAATAAAGTCTATTTAGGATGCCGATAAGCCTCTTTCACCCGCATGAAGTTTTGTTTTCATTGATAACGTTTATCTATTTATGAGTGACTGACTGATAAGAGTGTATGTGTAGAGTGAATGTACCTAATTATTTTATTTCGAAGTTGCATGATTTTAAGCTATCCCAATAGTACAGTAACCATTGTTAGTGGTTGAAACCTGTACCAAAGTTTCCAGAAATAAGGTGGCTGAATCTATTGCTGTCGCTATACAAATTTATGTGCAGTGTTGTATATTACTACAGGCGTATGTACGAGCATCGAGTTTAGGATGTTTTAATATAGTATTTAGGACTAGCAACGAAACTACAAACGAGTACAGGTAATATCGCCATGGTTTTTCCAGAACAAACAGTGATAAAGTCTGCATACCGCAATAAGCAGAATACAAATATCTGTACAAAGTTTTATTCTATACCAAATATAATCAAATGTAGTTCAATAAATGTTTAATTTTATTTCAAACCGCTTTGTATTTGCTCATTGCGTTTTATGTAAGTTTTTAATAACGACGAAAATACATGTTTGTATAAGTTACATGCAATATTTTGAAAATAAAACAGTAAAATAAGTGTGTACTAAAAATATACAAATCTACTATATGAACTTCGATAATTATAATAAAATTATTTACTTTCCTGTTTTCTTTCCTTTACAGCTTGCTAGTATAGTTATTGATAATAAGAAATGCCATAAATTTGAAACTAGTTAATTCAAATTCCTCAACCCACTTTCTGCGTTACACGCATCGAGTATGGTTAATATCAAGTCCAATACGATGATAAAATGTTACAGATACATATATGTAGATATGTATTATCTGCAGTTGTTTTTATGGAAACGAATGAGTCAGCAGAAATATGGGAAAATCGATTACCTAATTGATGCATATAAATACTTAATTGATAACGTTACCATTAATCCCGCCATCGATCGTAATACAGATAATTAATAATTATTGCTTTTATTCTACTGGAGTAGCTAACTGTTAAGCGGAAAATAAAAAAGTTTCCGTCTTACAATTTCCACTCGCTAACAAACAAATTCATTTTCCTATAATAGAAATACAAAAATTGCTGTTGTATATGAAAGTAACCAATCTTTTCACATAATTTATTCTCATCTTGGTTATAATTTCTTCAGAATTCGGTAAGTTGCGTTTACACGCATAAAAACGACTATATTATCTAAGCCATCGCGATAACGGATCGCGAGCGTTGCGCGCACTTTGACTTTCGTTTATATTCCCTTTGCAATAAGAAATTGTGTGGTAGAGCGGGATTTTTTTTATTTCCTTATTACAAGTGACCACTTCAGTAGTAACAAAAGCATGCAATCATGTGGTTTTTCCGTGTATTTCGTATTAAGTTTGTAAAAACTTTTAGGCTACATTTTTCTCAACACTTATTTATTACATATTTGGCACTCCGTGCTCTCTGCCTGCCCCTTAGGGGACCTGACGTGTAGATATGCATGTATGTACTGATTTATGAGTATTGCAACTATTTTTGGAAAGTCTTTTTGTAAAATGACATTATAAACTGACTTTCTTTTATTACTTCTTTTCGATAGCCTCGATATAGCGTGCCAAATTCTCTGAATCATTAAAGTAGGTATCGTTTCTTTACCAATTATGACGCTTCACTCAAATGAAGAGGTTTAGGGGATTATAAAATTATTCCTAGTTACGTAACTTCAAATCCCTATATAGGATTAAACAACGTTTGTATACTGCAATGTCAAATTATTACCATTATTGAAAAAAAAATCTCATTAGGATTCCATGAAATTGCGTTCGAAAATATAGTACAGTATTATTTAACCGCCAATTTGTCAATCAAAAGCCGGCAATAAATATATCCCAAAACGGTGACGTGGCGGAGGCAGTCACAGAGCAGAGGTAATGGTTGCGGTGGGGTTCATCAAATAAAATGGGAGTCGATCGATCAACGCCTGCGTCCTCGCTCGTATGTGTTGGTAGGTTATAGTAATTATACAATATAATAAAACTACGTGAACAATACATGACATTATATTACATTAAACGCCATAGTGTAAAAATTGAAGCGAACTTCGTGCAACATTCTACGTGCTGATTATATAAGTTAAATCTGAAGAACGCGGAAAGACGTATAAATGCGCAAAGAATATTTGATTATATATAAATTACGCAGTAGACATTACGCAGGTCGTGTTACAGCATAGTATTAAACAAGATTTAAAGTAAAGCCCAATCCACAAAGATATCGGCGACCCATTAGCAGAACATTTTTAAACAACGCCAACATGGTTACTTACATAAGTGAAACAGTTTAAAGTTGCATGAGGTACGAATCTGAAATCAATTTATTTATAAGAATCTCTGTGAAAATGAATGAATATTGTATAAGCTTTTTGTATTTTGTGATTCGATATATTACAGTAACGTCGCGAAACTAGAATCTTGCGAGAGAAAATTCTAGTTTATTAGTACAATGCGTTTGCTGTAGTCGTGTATAAATTTAATTATAGCTAAAGTAATGAAAACTTAATAAAACTGTTCAAGGGTGTGCAATGGATATCTTTTATCTTATCTTTATTTGACCTATCATTACTTCTCAAATGAAGATATCGAAAGTAATATTCATGTAGATCGTTTCAAGCATCCCTGTACCTACGAAATTAAAATTAACATCAGTGTCTGAGGTCAGGCAATACTTAAACTCTGATATAGATTCGATGCAGAATATTGACAAAGGAATTTAATTTAGCAATTGGTCTACAGGACCCTTTTGCTACCAGTATTAGGCTACATTATACAGGGATAACGCTTTACGAAAGTCCTGAATAGCAGCAATTATTATTTAATCACTAATAAGTTATGTGTATACCAGAAGTTCTGAAAGTTTTTTTATGTATCTCATTGAATGTTTATTAACATGTGTTACACAAGGAAAACAAAGACAAAGGAGAATGCAAAAATATGTCTTCTTTGGAACGTGACGGTTGTCACTAAGTTTACTTGGGGGTGTTAAAATGAAATTGAATTTAGTTACTATAGTGCATTTAGTATTCTCACTATACGTATAAATGGTTCAACAAACATGATGTGCTTTATTTCACATATATAAATGGAAGCTGATTAACTATTATCAGATCAGTAATAATCATTAATTAATGTAGCACTCGTATTCCTGAGGCGACTGCAGATCGCAAGAGAAGTGTAATTAAGCAACGCCGAGTAGAGTAAGCACTTGGAAGGCTGACCGCTTGTTACAAATTATTACCTGTTTCAAAATCTGTAAACTTCGTCGAAAACCTTAGAGGCTATATACGAATATCCTGCATATGGATTAATTTCAGCTGAAGCAAAGCAGTAGAGTATGCTCCAGGCCTCGTGTAGTCGTTGGACCCATGCCCAGCAATGGGACGTAGGTGGTTGTAGGTAAATACTAAAAATCACCGTGTCAACGTTCAGCATGAGGATACTAGTTTATTTACCTCTAAGCCTTTAATACTTTTACTACAATTTAGGCTCCTTTAGATACTACATATAATCTGTAAATGTTGACGTTACACATGCCCATAGACGACGGTGACTACTTACCATCATATGGTCCGTCTCCTGTATGTCACGTTAAATTTGTAAAAATAAAATTCACCGGTTCGTAATTTTAATAGCTGTTACTATGAGAGCTGGCAATCTCTGCACAAGAAAAAATATCATTACTTTTTATCCGATAGGTTACTACGTTGGGTAAACTATAAGTATTTAAAATAGTCCACTAGTTTCTGCACGAGGACAGAAAAAAACTGATAATAATTTTAAACAATATCTAAAAAGCTCAATTTTTCAAGAAAGTTTAATGAACAGAATTCTAACGTTCTATAGTTATACGCAATTACTGTGCCGTTTTGCTAAAATCAAAAGTCGTATAGCAAACAGATTGTTTTTTACTTCAGTTTAAAATTAATTTTATTGCAAACAACAATGTTTCGGAACTAACAAGTTCAATATCCTTAATACAGAAACCTCTAAATAGAGCAGCGTCGAGGAAATGTATTTATATATGGCCCGATTCTTTTGAAAACGGAACTGTATGTAGAACGTGTTCATGACCACAATTCGTGTTATAATTCGATCCACTGTTTAAATTACAACAAATATCCAAACAATATATCCACTGTATCTGTTTACAATATTCTCAGCAGTGATGTCAACGACGTTTGCCACATCTGTTTCAAAACCACTAGAACACTGAATCATCGAGGTTAATATGTCCACTGAACACGTAAAAGTCAATACAGTTAAACCGAAAATTTACTAAGAGCCGAACAGGTAACAAATTTCTAGACATGTTGAGTTAAACACTTATAGAGCTGAAGTTTCGAAAGTGTACACCACACATCTCCAAAGCAACAGCCACCCTATATCATTGTACTGGTACCCTTCTATTCAAGGTAGGAGCCTAAATAAAGCTCAAGATGTTATTTACATACACAATAATTTATTGTTTCTTACAATTTAGTGAAGCTAAAATACATCTTGTCGATTGATTACAATTTAAAAGCTTTTTAAGTTTTCTAATCTCTCCCTGTGTTAAATCAAATTAACAAAAGCTTCTTTCTGCAGTCGCCAGTAACACACCATGTTTTGCCACTCGGGCCTCGACACATAAATGATTATATGTTGTATGATAGATATAACACTAAGGAAAACAGGATTGGTCGATGTGGATAGGATTTTGCGGAAATCACAACGCAGGTATCCTTACAACCACAATATATATTAGATAAAATTATAATATAAAGATCGCCATATTGAAAAAAAGTCTAGATTAATCGTAACTTATTATCTTATGAGATACACTGTAATTTATACTGAAAGTTGTAAACTATTGGAGCGTTTTTCATAAAAGCAAAATATTGTGGATGAAAGAAAACTGACCCCTTCAATCTATGTCAGTCTGTTCTGTAGCACGCTACATTCACTAACTTAAAAAGAAGTTTTGTCACTAGTAAAAAAAATTAACACTCACTCAACTCCGTCAACAAGCTCATTTTGTAATACATTTACTTACATAACCCAGCATGTTCTTAACATATGAGCTTTACTTGCATTTCATCAACAAAATTATATGTGAACAAATGATAAATAAGGAACGCTCCATTTCCTAAACATATGGCTATTGTACAGTTTCACAATGCAATTTAGATCTAGTTAAAGTACAAATTCTTTAGGAATTACATAAATTCAAATGATGTAAATTTAACTAATGTTTAAACTAAATTGAGTGTATGCAATAAGACATCTACCAACACATCAACGTTAACAGAAATCAATTTTTCTCTTATAGAAAATGTTTCTTATACATTACATAAACAGAAAGTATTGGCATAATGTGTATCATAATTACTTGGATGCAACAATCGCAGTTAAAATTACAAATGATCAATATTAGGCAAATTCTAAAGTGATCATGAGAATATTTTACACAGATTTCAATAAATTTAAAATGCTGAAGAGGATTTTGGAGTACAGGGATCAGGGAGCGGGAATAGAGGGAGGAGCCCAGGCTGTGGCGATGTGTGTGTATATGTTTTGCTGTGTCACAATTGACTCATCACATGGCATACTTCCTTGTCCACTCTCGGGCTAGTTCATTGTACTTTTCTCTGTCAGTTTTGTAGATCCTAGCAATTTCTGGCACCAAGGGATCATCTGGGTTTGGATCGCATAACAGTGAGCAGATTGAAAGCAACACTGCAATAAAAAAAAATAACACATGAACCTCCACTGAAAACAAAACTATGACAAATGGAATAATGTTTTGAAACAAACAATATTAGATTACCTTTAGATATAGTCAGTGCTGGAGACCACTGTGCACGCAGGATATCAAGACAGATTGAACCATTACTGTTTATATTAGGGTGGTAGATGCGCGTTGTGAAAGCAACTTTTGGTGGTTTAAATGGATAATCTGTAGGGAAATGTATAGTCAAGAAGAACACACCACCTTGATAGGGACTGTCCACCTGAAATGTATTTAAACAAACATTTAATTCATAGTTCATCTGTCACGTAACTCTAGAATTATTCACATCTTGTGTAAACTTATTGCTCAAATTAATATTCATTCTAATATTAAAAATATATTATTTTAAGTAGACTAAAGGAATTACTTACTGGACCCATTATTGTGGCTTGCCAGTGAAAGACTGCAAGGTAAAAAAAATCAAATTTAATTACAAAACTACTTTCAACTAATGTGTCAAAAGAGAGACAAAAAATTTATGTATATTACCCTACTTTTTTTTGCTTACAATTATTCTACTAATAAGGACATTCAATAAAATAACTGCAGTGACTCAATTTTTACATTTGTCAAAGATCTATAATTGTAACTCATAACGCTTCATTACAACACTTTATCAAAATATTTATATGAATCATATGATTTTATTAAAATAATCAATATGCTTTGTCTTCAATAACCCTGTATATATTCACTTTTAACATCACCCAAAACACAATATTCATTGATACAACAATGATATAAAATGCATTATTTATTATAATACGATCGAATGAGTCACAGCAGTGCAGCAGACGAGTACTTACGATCTTCTCCATGTGGACCTGCCGAACATTGTGCTGGAGGGTCTCTGCCCAGGTCTTGTAATTCCTGCACAATTAGACAAAACCATCTATGTACAAGAACACAGGAAATACAATACCAAGATAAGTGAAACACGTCAAACACATCATCACTAACAAAAACGCACGGGCGTCAACATAATTCTGTCACATTTATTACTTAAATATAAAATATAACAATTATCATTCCACCAAAACCTCAATCCTGTGAATAGGACCTTTTCACGTCATGGATAATGACAAGAAAACCTCAAAATTGGCACATAATTCCGACATTTTATGTACGCCGTGTGCATATAATTGTCAACTACATGAGCCAGTAAAACACCGTTAATCATATTGTATAAATCCTATCAATCATAATACAACTATTGTTAAATATAATCACACGTAACGAATTATCCAGAAGAAATTTCGATAATGGGTATTCACAATGACGAAACATTCACTACGAAGACTGTTACAAATTTTGCAATTCGTACAAAACTATTGAATCTATAAAATAAAAATCTGTAATGTAATACGTACCCTATTAATTCGTTTTAACGCCATTTGATTATAATATGATGAATTAACTGGCTTTCAACTAGACAACGAAACTGTGAGCCAAGGACCTTTGATTAGAGATTGCAAGATGGCTCCCGTCTAAACGTAAAAGTACCACATAAGTCGTTTTATGCAGTAATAATGAAATAATAACTATTAAATCAAAACTTCATAGATTATAATATAAAATAATAGTAACGAATATTATGAAACAATAAGGATTGCAGCAGAGCTCAGGTTTTAACAAAATTAACACTCGCGACGAATGGAGAACAGCAAACAGGAAAATCGACCATTTACAAAGAGCGTTCAAGATTACTCTACTTTTTTTAGGATGTGTAACTTATGAAATAAATGTTTTTATTATATTTTCAATGAGAACCACTATATATATTTTGTTTTCTACCGTTTATAATAAGTAATGACTACAATTATGATTTTATTAAGTAAAAATATACTTTCTTCTCATATAACAATGAATTCTTAGATTGCATTCAAAATAACATGAATAAATCGGTTTTCACATGGCAAGACCACACCTTTCGGATGTGACGTTTACACTTAAGAATTCTGGGCGCTATTTTTGGATAGTAAAGTAGGTAGATAGAGTTATTTTCAAACACATTTTTGCAATTCGAAACTTTTGCAGGTGTGAACATTACAATTTTCCTATATTGAATGATAATCTTCAATTTACAATAGCAATAACAATCAAAATTTTACTCCCACTTTTTTGGCTTCCACTTAGATTTAAATCAAATAGCATCCGACTCTCGTAAATTAATCATTTCTTATTAATTATAACAAAGGATGGGGCTGATCTCAAAAGACTTCTATAGATAAGTGTATTTTTGTATTTAAACATTTTATGCGAAGAGTACATTACATGTGAAATATCTACATTTGTAATGAATTAACAATATGAGAAATTCACATAGGTTATGAAAAATCTTTAAAAACAGTTTAAAATATTGTAATATCTGATCTATTTAATATAACTTTTCTAAACAGCATAATCTAATAAAATGAATATGTATTGGGTCCAATCTTATCTAAAGAGCATATTATGACCATCGGCATTAGTTTAAGATGACATGTATCGAATCTTCACAACGACCGTGTTTTATAATGTAGTTCTTTTAAATAATAACAGTTTTGCGAAGGTTTTCATTGAATTTAAAATAAATTAAAGACATATTTTATCAATAATCTTTTTTGATCAAATTATTTAGGTAATTGTCACAATGGTCGCACGTGGCTTACAAAATATTTTACAATCAAAAATATATTTTGTTACAGAATTTGTAATGTCAGAACAAGTCGAAGTATTTCGCATTGAAATCAAATTAACTTTTAACTATGAAATATTAAAAATATATCTTTAGATTTACATACACTTTTTGTAATACA
>DWEE01000902.1:0-14887 GCA_018245755.1 Parelbella macleannani | reverse complement strand
ATATACATATGTATATTATGAAAGTGAAAAATAACTGAAAATGTAGTATATCGTATTACTCCATTACAACTTTGTACCTACCTCTTAACGTATACCTATACTTATACAACTTACACAAAACTCGCAAATGATGTACCTACCCTCTCTATAAATTTCATTCTGAGGTCAATAACAAAATGTATAGTTGACAATGACATGTACCTAATCTAGATTCTATATCGCAATTCTTACAAAAATAAGGTAATTTAAAGTTGTACACCATTAGCTGAAACGGTAAAAGGAAACATCGTATACTATAATTTCCAGAATGTTTCTTATGACGTGTGAAGTTTAATCGAATCCTTAAATCTCTTTAGTAGCAATGTGTACAACATTGGAACATGAAAAGGTTTGATAATGATACTGAATTTATTAAAAAAAAAAATACATAACGTAGTTATTTATTTTTAATTCGTAGCATTACTATAGTGGCCTGATGTATATATATACACACATATATGTATATTCTGCTTTCAACTTCCTTATTAAATAGTTAACAGATTCTCTATTTGCTACTTTTCTCTGCTTAATATGATATCAGAAGACCCTGTGTGCCTTGTCTAAACATAAAAGAAATATCATTATCAATAATACATTTCATTACAGTAGTTATATCATATAGGATACAGCCAGGTACCGCGCGACATATGGCCGCCTCGTGCGCATCCCTTCTGCCGCCCCCAAGGACAGGGAGCAATCGCAATTGAGGGTGACTAAAGGCTTACATTTATGTTGTTGGAAGAAATATGTAACTTATTAAATACTTACTTACTTATTTTTATGTAATATGTTACTTTTGTAACTTTACATTTTTACTCGAATTTTTTTATTATATGATAGGCTAGCGTTTGGCTGCGATCTCGCCTGGTGGACAGCGCACATGCGTCCTAAGCTGGAGCCACATGCCTAGGAAGTACCTATTCACTCTTGTTTTGATGAATCCTAGGTTATTTTTACGGGAACACAGATGCCGGCAGTTTGAAATTCCTAGCATTAAATCAGAGTCTGAATCTGTGATTGGTGTATAGCAAAAGGCTCATCAACTATTTCATAGTGGGATGAATGTACAACTTAACTAGTGAAACGTGTGATTGTCCTACACCCCTCTGCCCCTACCTTGTTGTGGTGTTATTATTATTTTAAAATTACCGTGTTACCAGTCAACAGTTCTTACAAGGCTGCATATTTGTGCTCCGGTCATTGTCAGTATTACTCGGTAACAGCAACAGTATACATCACAATCCAACACAGAACATTTATGAGATCCCTTTACTTACATACAGCTACATCAGAGAACACTGTTAGTAAAATTTTGTGTCGCACAAAATCACATTGCCAAACAAAATACTTCCAATTAGCGACATTTTAAGCAAAAAAACCGGAACCGTTTCGGTTGTTTTTTTGCTAAATTTTTACGAGTTATTAAAACGAATTAGCCAATGTTTTTTCGGAAGAAAAAAGGACAAGAAATTTATTAGTTTCCTAAACCATAAAATTAGGTGGTATCGCCGGATCTAAATGGCGCAGGAATAGTTACTACCGTTGTGATTGTCATTTAGATAATTGTCGCGAAAAAATGCCGGTGCATGTGACTGTGCAAGAAAGCTTTAATTTGACTGCCTCGTCGGTCTAGTGGTTCGAGCGCGACTACTTATCGAGAAGTCCTGGGTTCGATCCCCGGGTCGCGTAGTGTATAGGGGTTTTCTAACTTGAAATTCGTAGTTGCAACACGCAGAGTTTGGGTTTGTGCTTGGCATGTGTGCTAATGGCCTAACCTTTCGGGAAAATACAGTCTATGTTGTCTATTGGATATTGTCATAATTATAGCTTGCACATGTAAAGTGCTAGTAACAGACCTTCTCACCATTTGGCACCATTGTAAAATTACAAGTATACATAATATAAATTAGTTTATTTTAACCTATGGAGACATAAAGCGGTCATAACAAATGTTCATTTTTAGTTAATTTCCATTCTTTAAAACAACCCAGGGAACGGCCACCGCGCGTCGTTTAGAAATGACTAGGTATTCTAGAACTTTTATTAAATTGTCAAATATAAAAGCAACAAAAACAATATTTAAAAATGAAATAGAAATATCATGAAAAAACTTTTAAGTATAAAAAAAATTAACTACTACGTAAACGGTGTTGAATCTTTCTACATAGTTAGGTTGAAGTTCATATCATCATCGGCGTAACAAAGTGAAAATTTTAACTAGGTATCCTTGGCAGTTAAGATATTTAGTTCACACCTAAAACGTCAAAGTTTTGGACACAAACTTGCGCAAAACCGCATAAGCTTATATTTCTGAATCTATTACAAACAGAAAGAAACCCTTTATTTTGGGTCATACAGATGAAATTAGCTTAATACGTATACATGATAGAGTTTTAAAGCGATACAATGTATTGTAATTTGTATTGCCTTACAATAGAGTCGATTATTGCTTCATATTTTTAAGTAGACGTAAAAAATCTAATCAATTGTCACATAAAAAGGACGAAAGTCGTTTTGTTCAGCGTTTATTGTTGCGTGGACACAATAAATTTAGTTTTATGGGCGGAATATATCGATGGTCAATTCTTGACTGGTTAATACGACTGATAATGATTCAATTGTTTTGCTCTTTCTATCTTTATCTTGCACTTTAAAAGATAAAATAATGTCCCTATATAAAAAAAGATTGTTGGCAATTTATCTGTGCATCAGTGGCGTTTTATTGAGATGTATTATTTAAATAAGATGTAAGTTTACTTTCATTTTGAAAATTCATGTTTCAAGCTGATTGTTTACAGGTACGTACTCTCGCAATTATTAAAGTGTTGTTTATGAGTAACACGATTTTTCTGGTTATATTTTATATTTAAATATTATAATTATGCATTTAATACCGAATATGAAAATTAACATTTTGTATAGACAAATTCTATTGTGATAATTTTATAAGTGTTATAATAGTATTCTATACATTAAACTACTATATAGATTATACAATAAAGTGATTGATTGACAGACAGACATATTATAGACCATTACAACCGCAAATTAATAGTAAGTGGTAAGCATCGATAGAAACTAGCAATTATTGATTTGGGGTTGTAAATGATTGTTTTGTATACTGCCGCTTTTTCGATGAATGGAACAGCTTGTCCCAACAATGGTTAATTTATTTCTAGCGCGAATATAATCTTAAACATTACCTCTAAATTGTATGAACTAAACATCTATGTGTAAATTAGTAGCAAATATTAAATCCTATACTGAAGAATTTAATTCCTTTTTTTTAATTTATAAAAAAGTTTAATAAATGCTTACATTGTTTTTCAAATACTTAGTCATATTTATAGCATATCATATTCGAATTCTTAAATAGGAAAAATAGAACTGTATTCAGTTATAACGATGACTTTTTTTTATTAATTGCCAGTATTTGCGTGCTGTGTTACTCGTAAATTCTTGTATAATCGATTAGTCGATAGCGTTTAGAATGCGCGTAAAGCTTTTGAACTAAATATACTTTTAATAACAGTGTTCTTCTGCAACCGGTTATTAAATGGTTGCGAAACATCAAAATAGATGGTTATTTCAAGGGCGGGAATGACCCACCCTTAACATTATGGATTTATTTCAATTTCAAATCTCGTTCTTATGGGTGGTATTTAATCGTACTGGGATTCTTTTGTGATTAAGTCGCGGGTGGTTTTGATTTTGCATTATTATAGTTTTTGTATTTTGCCCGTAGTGTTTTTATGATGCACGGAGTCATCGTGTTTGGCAATAGGATCATCCTTATTTCATAGGACGTAATTCATAATATCTTAAACGTGGAAGTGCTACACTCTGCGTACCTCTTCGGGAAAATCCAGGAGTCATGTAATGAAATTTATCTCTTTTGAATTTAAGTGTTACCAGTATTAAGGAAGATAATTTGAACAATAACAAAAATCAATTTCAAAGTGAGCTAAATATTTGTAAAGCGCTTGTTGTAAAACCTGTACGACAAGGCCACTTTCAATGGTCAAACCATCAAAGGTATTCCTCCACGCATGTAATAAAAAATACGTCCACCCCGTTGCAACTCCCGGCGGCCCGCTTGTCCCAATCGATTAAGTTTTTGCCACACGCTTCCAAATAAAATCATAAATTTCAATACCGATGGTGGCAAAAACTGACCTCATATGATACGCCTAAGGCGTGGCGCACTCGATTTATGTCTGTATCTTGTGGCTGCCTGTGGCAATAAATCCCATACAATGTTACAGAAATATTCACAATGTGCAAAGACCACGAGGAGCTTGTTAATAATGCAACCCAAAACATGCAAGTTGCAAAAATTGCAAGGAACACAACACTAGAACATGTTTCATCTTCATCATTATCAATTGTTTAATTTGACTTTAATTTGAATTTGAATTGAAAACCGTCATCTACCAGGCTGGTCAAGTACGAATGGTACGATGTGAGTTTTCGAGCTCTAACCTTACTTAGAACGTGCCAGGTTTTAAATCCAGAATCATCGAAATGGAAGTCTCTTATGAGTTGAGAAGGATTACTATTCATAGTTTTAATATAACATTTATATTATAATCGAGTGATAAATATATGTAGTACAAGTATGTCAGGTCTGCAAAATGAAGATGCTTTATAATTTCTGCCTACTCATCATCATCATTATCAGCCTATATCCGTCCACTGCTGGACATAGGTCTCTGCAATAGTACGTCACTGAGCTCGATCTTCAGCTTTTTGCATCCAATTGCTGCCAGCCACTTATCGTATACCGTCACTTAATCTGGCTGGAGGGCGTGCCTACTCACCGTTATGTAATAATAATAATTTATATAAATCATAATTTCAATAAAACCTTAAACCTGGTAAGACAATATGTATGTACGAGTAGGTATTTATTTACTTATTGCCTAGTGGCATTCAACCTTAAAATTGGTTAAAAATTTGCAGTAGGCGGTAACAATAATAATCAATGAATGTATGACGTATAATAATATAAATAAATATGTATGTAAGCAAACCTTAAAAAACCCTAAAATGAGACATGTATTACTAAGAGTATTTTAATAAAAGGTTACGTTCTAATGGGATGATATACTGCTGAATTAGCCTGCAAAATTAATAATGATCGCGAAATAAACTACCACAAGAAAACAGGAAGTCCTAATGAATTTAAGGGGTGACTAAAAATTATGTAATGGGCACAGATTAAAGGGTATTGGATTCTATTAGTGAATGCTCTAACAAGCTCTTGAAAAAAATACACGTAAAGGACAAGCACTGCGATTCGTTTCGACGTATCGAAACGCGACAACGAATCGAATCGAAACGGATAAAATTTGCTTCTTTTGTTAGTAACACTAAATATAAAATTTAATTATATTGGGTACTGTTAAGAAATAATACAATAATAATATTAGTTATAATATGGAGAAAAACAAAATTGGACTCAAATACAGGTTATATTATAGTATATACTCGTATGTATAACATAACATCGCGCCTGTGTTTCCCCGAAAGAGCAGGCATAGGAAGTACACTCCCTTTGTTCCATTAGTTACTCGTATTTTATACATCCTACCAAGAAATCGGGAGTTGGCCAATTGTCAATTACCTACACATTAAAATAATTTAATTTGATTTCAGCAAAATAGCATTGTAATCATGATTGAATTTAATACCCTCATAATTAATCATATTTATAGAAACAATGGTAAAAGACTTTGCACCCAAAAATGTACTATATCTTGCATATTTTGAATGTATTCTGATTGTGGCAGTAGAAACTGTTTAGGGAGAATGTTGTCATTTAAAAAAACGATAAGAATATTCGAGAATGGTCTCGAATCATTCCTATACTATCTAATTCAATTTGTGATTCGCAAGCATTAGGACAGACAGAAGAAGGCCGCAAAGTTGTAAATTATAGCCTTCACGTCTCTAACCACGACTCTGTGGCTAATTTGACAGATAATGTGTCATTTCGATAATTCTAGAAATTATCTGTGGCGCACAAGAGATTCGTACGAACGAAAGATTCGGCGTAAGTCAATCTGATTAAAACCATTTTACGGTTAAAATGTTAAGTTTGGCAAGTTGTTTAAATATTTTTATTATGTTTTTCGTTTTTCATATCCATAATGGTGTTTTTTATGTATGATATGACAAACTGTTATAATCATTGACAAAATAAAAAAATTGTGTTATATAATGCCGTAAACCTGCTCCAAAAAAACAAACGGAAGTGTGTAAAAAAACATTCAAGAAATTTCATAGTGAAAATTTAAAACATGTCTCGATATTCATAATTTTATTCTCGAAATTGAAAACCATTGAAGTGAAGGCAAAATCGAATTTATATGTAGGTATCCCTGGATCATATTATGTGTCCCCGTTGATGTCAGGTAGCATTCCCGTAACCCAAATGAGTTGGTTGCGTTCATATCTCTTCATATACATTTCGGTCGCACATTAAAACCGAATTAATTTTTTAGTTCCAAAGCAATTTTATGATGCACCATGATAGATTTTATGACTTCATTTATAAATCTCTAGATGCCCGCGGGTGGATTATACTTTTTACGGTACAGCAATTTGGGGAACAGGCGAAAAAGATTCTGAATCTTGTGTGAACTTTTTTAATTTATATCAATTTATATTTAAAAAGTATTAACAGAGCATGACAAATTTGGTTTTATTTAAGTGTATATCCCGACGTTCATATTCTAAAAGGGTAGGCAGAAACTAAGTTTTTCCATACCGCCAGTCCTAATTTATTTCGCTTGTTTTTCTTTTATTAAAAGTTGTCATATTAACAATAATTTGAAAGAACAATATCATTAGTTACAATTTAAAGTGCTTTTCAAAGTTAGTAACTAAATTTAAATAATTCTCAATGTAAATAAGTACCGACACTGATTACTGGCACCTATACAGAAACAGATCATTACTAATATCACATATATATTTGTCTCGAGTGGAAATAGAACCTACTATCCTCGATTTAGCATTCCATGCAACTAAATATACCAGTAAGAACAACACACCAGTCAACACACAATTTAATAGAGTGTACGTAATATGAAATGCAGTAAAGTAATAAAGTTCATACAAATGTTTTGTCTGGGCACATTGTTGCCACTTCAGTCATAGCTTCCGGGAACGCGCACAGCCCATTGGCTCGTGCAAAATGCAGTATTGGAAGTCCGGTCGATCTACGTCCTTCCGACTGCGGGAGGTCTTGGTACTTGAAGGTTACGATGCATGCTTTACCTATAACTCTACATTTATAGTTAATGAAAAATATTAAGGCAATACACCTCGCAAAATATAATAAAAATTGTCTCTTTACATTACAGTTTCTGGAAAACATTAAAGGTCACTTGGTGAATTGGAAATAATTTAGTACGTAAATTATACTATTAAATATAAGTGTATACTATTGTTTTCCTACTTAAACCTTAGCTGTGGCAAGGCTTCTGCGTTTGTTTCATGTTAAAATCGATTCTCATTTGTTATTAGATAGTCTACACGTGTCTGTTTGATTAATTGCCATCAGATGCACTTAATAGTATTCCTATTACAAATAAGTTCTAGGTAATAAATAGTCTTATTATTAATTGACGCTAACTGACACGAATAGTTCTACAGTAATTGCAGATTATTATCACATGTTTAAACGACACCAGGATGCCAGCAGTCATTATTTACAAATGTCTGCTCATTTGATGCTCAGTCCATAAAAACAATTTAATAAAATATACTGTATAATATTCTATTAGGTACACCTTAGTACAACTCCTCAAAAATATATTTGATAACAATTACACTACATGTATCGCATTCACATTTACATTGATCACATTACATTTTCTCTTTACTCTCGAAACTTTACTTTACCACCGTACCATGGTATTTAGATTCCGGTGTACCACACTACTAGTGCCGACACAATGAATAGTTACCTAAATTAAGTAATTAATTAATAATTCTAAATAATATACAAGTATCAAAACTACACAGGTTATGTATGCAACGACAATATTGGCTATAAAACGGAAGCGCGATATCTTACAAATTCTGCTAACTTCCGTCTGTGAAACCTTTTTAGGGAATTATAGGAAGTCCCAACTTATACGCCCTTTGAAATTCATCCCCCATCACCCCGCACTTCATGGAACATGTTTGATGAAGTAAGCTTTCAATTTGTTTTTCATACTCGAACTGTTAAGTAATCTTTCTGCGAACGCATCAATTACACTTTTGGCGCGAACGTTCTCAGAAACGTTGACAAATTTATTGATTCCTTTAAAACGTTTTCGAGATCTATTTTTTAATATTAGTAACATTCACAATACTCAAAACCACACCCCGTTTATTATTCTTCAAAACAAATAATTTATTTATAATCTTGTATAATATCGCTGAAAGCAAAATATTGCGTTTAAAAACCGAGTCCTAGTACCTACTTTCTTAGATTCTATTGTAATAATTTCGTAATATTTTGCAATATTTATATTTTATTTGTTTTTATAACGTTACAAAGTGTAATTATTAGTATTGTATTATTTAATACACAATTTATGCATACTTTTTGGTTGGCGAACGATTATTAAAAAGAATAACAAGAAAAATGTCAAGAGGAAAACAATTGATGTGGAGGGTCTGAAAGGAACGCAGGATTGAAAAAGAGTGATCAACAGAGAATAAAAGCATTGTAAACGTTACTAAGTACAATAGTACAAAAAATAATCTATACAAACCACGGAGGCGTTTAATTTTGTTACACTATTAATAAAAGAACCTAATTCGAATTAAAACAGTCATTCGAAGTTTATAATTTAAAAACTTATAAGAAAATGAAAAAACAAATAATCTTTAACCATTATTTCAAAATGTTTCCGAAGTAGATACCTACGCAAGAATTTAAATAGATTTAGTATCTATATTACATTCTTCTTGTGACACATAGGAATGTGCGCTCTTATTGTTAGACTAGAAGAATACGTATACATATGTATGTATATATAGAATAAGGTTTTCTAAAATTTTGTCTTTTAATTTATTTTCTTGTCGTCTTTTAAATTCTCTATGTCTGAAAAATTATGATTTATTTCAGAGTAATATATAGAATATATATTGTCTATTTTCTTCGATGTTCTTTAAATGTTACAAATAATTTTTCCAGTCAGTTACTCCAATTTAAATAAATGTGGAAAATGGCCGTTAGTGTACTTAAAGTTAAGCAAGTTTGTTGAAAATGGGGATGTATCAAATGCTTTTTATTTTCTTTTAGTTTATGTTTGTTACATTAATACCCAAAGATATTATATTCATCATGAGGAATTTGGAGATAGAACCTCTTTTTGAACACAGAGTGGAGGGAAAATTCAGTACATTTATCTCGTTATGTTCAGAACGAGAGGGCGGTTTGTTCACGAAAACACATGTCTTGTTTTTTGTAGATATGTCAACTGATCCATGCCTTTTTGTAGGTGTAAACAGTTTAGCGTTCCAACCAATTGCAAGTCACCTGCTCCACGCATGCGCGAGAAGATGGCGCGAAACCCCACAACGGCCATTGCGGTCGATTCGTAGCAACTGTCACTTTTCGCGCTATTTTTACTTTTTTCTGGTATTTTTTCGCAATGAAAGCTTTTACCACCTTCCAGATGTTTGATTTTTTACACAAAATCTCAGCGCATCGCCCAATTAGCTCGCAGATTGTGCAATTGGGTGAATAATTAGTGCGATGAAGGTGTTTTTTTTAATATTTTCGTGTGAACACTGTGACAGATGTAGGTCAATCTTGGTCGTAGGAATATGTATGAGCACTATTTCTCACGCAATTTTTTTCTGCGCCGTTTGTCAATTTCAAAGTGCCACATACTTCTTGGCTTATTAAAAATTTCCCACGAATCCAGTAGATAAAATGTAGAATATGAGAGGCGTTTTTTATGTACCGTATTGTCATTAAAATATTTACTAATTATAAATTTATTCAATAGGAATAGAATGAATTTGTATGATCAATGAATATAATAAATTAAAAAGAAAGGAAAAAAACTGTCGATAATGGATAACGAAAATATTTGTAATGTTTTGCTACTTGAAGTAAAATGTAATCACGTGCGGGCTTAACTCACATATATCCTTCAAGGTAGCCCGACTACATAGTTTCGGAGCAATTCAGGATATTTTGGCATGAGCCCACGCTAATAGCAGCGAGGTCTTTCGGAGAAACCTATGCTTATGTCGATTCTCACGAAATGTTTAATAATGAAAATGATGATATGAATAGGCTTTACCAAGTAGTAATAAATCATCTCACTGATACGGTTTTGTTTCTTTCAGTAACTAAATTATATACATGGGTGGATACCTAGAAGTTTTTCGACTTGGCGTTTGTCACTTACGATAATGAAACAAATTTATATGAACTTGTTATGAAATAATATTATAGTCGCCATTTACGACATCTTGATATTCCGGCATGGGATCTGAAATGTATTCTTCTCCGAGTCGACACCAATATACAACTGCACCTAGATCTATATATGATTTTATTGCTGTATTCCATTACTGCTTTTAAAAAAGGTTTGAGGTTATTGTTATAGAAGAAAATTTTGACTTTACTAATTATAAATTCTTGGTAGTAGTAGGTACGAAGTCTGGATCTATATCCTGTGTATCATAGGCTCATCCTTCATGGTGGGACTTATGGCATAAATGGTGAAACGTGGGAGAATACTGCACAGCTTTGGCTACAGCTTCGAGTTAACGCAGTTTATAACTTTACTATTATTTCTATACCTTTCGATGTTATGAATTTCATTAGGCAAAATCAAATCGATCATTTATAGAAGAATAAATAGATGGTTCTAGATAGCTACCAGTGTTAAATCGAAGTTAGTGTTACCCCACGCGGCAGAAAATAAACGAGTGTGGGTAATGAGCCGTGTGGCCCGAAGCCCCGGCGTCACCCACTGGCCTACTGCCGAGCTACGGTTACAGGGTGACGGGTTCAGTGCTTGGGTTAATATAATACCCTGGGTTAAGTTTAGGTTAATTTTTTTTTCTCCCCAATTGGATTTCCGATTTTGGCGCAAAATTTTAAATGTGCAATTGCTTTTCTTACGGGATTTTTTTATTATCAAATTCTATTTTATTTTATAAAAACTGCTCCACTTACTTCCGTATGAAGCATTATCGCGCTTAATTCCCTTAGCGGTGGGCAAGGGTTCCGATCAACCACTGACAGATTTTTCTTTCATGGCACTACTGTGAAGTCCAAATTAGAAATACCCAATAATATTTTTCCCGACCTGGGCATCAAAACCAGGACTTGTTAATCGGTAATCGGGCTGTCAACCAACGAAGCAGATCAGAAAAAATAAAAGTAACAATAATATTATAACTCTTTTACCACAGCGAACTATATTAATAGGCATATTAGACACAAACGACTCGTACATGCGTTCCGTGTCCCGGAGGCTGTGGGAAACACGTGTTTTTGTGTCTCAAAAAGAAATTATTATGAGAACAAAGGGGAAGGAAGTTCCTTGCCAGCATCCGGTTGGTAAAGATCGGTATACACAGGGATGTGTCAATATTTTTATATCGCATTCATAATTACATTGATACATTTGTTCTTGAATGTAACATTACCTTTCAATAGATAATATCATAATATTCATAATTTATTATATATATTAGTTCTTCATTTTACTAATTATAAAATTCATACAATTTTTTTTAAGTTGACAAACTGAATGCTAACGGATATAGTCAGGTTTGCAAATAATACAAGTTTTTAAATTTGTTAAAGAACTTGCTAATGTACGTTAGTCCTAACTTTTGCCGAACCCGGTGTACCGCGACCCTAATCATGTGTCGTACCCGATCATAACAACGTCCTGTATCTAAATAATTCTCTGGATACGTTTATTATCCGCTTCGTTTCCACGAAATTATTGTCTAACAAAAGGATTTATTGTGCATATACACTTTCTATAATATTATAGTTCCTGCTTATATAGATCGATGCTTTCTTATACGTTGTATCGTCGAGACTTTTTTGCTAATAATTTGTTTTAAGAATGGTTAGGTAGGTACTAATAGATCCACGTTGAGAAAATCTCTCATATAGTTTCCCATTAACTTACAATGTCTCACATATTATTTCATTTGTCTATCTATATATATTACACGATTTTTAGACAAGACATTTAATGTAACTATTGCCTTAATATGTTACGATAAAATGACGGATCACAATAAACAAAAATGTTTTTTTTTGTACCACAGTAATTTGCCAATAGTACCCTGTAATATTTTTAGTCTACCATTTTTAATTTTGTGGTGTGAAATATTACTGGTGGTCTAATTTCTACGGTGCAAAAAGGTTTTTTCACATGGCAACTAAATTAAAAGTAAAGGCCATCGGGCTGTCAAATAAAAAACCTAAAAGGTTACATTTAAGCGCCAAAATAGCCACTACCCTTTTGCTACGGTTACTTTATAAATACTAAAAAAACATAATAGCGAAAAAATAATATCTACCATCCGTTCTGCCATGGGAAATAATTAAACAAAATTAAGTTATGACGTACCTATACTATAAAAATCTTGCATCCTTCTTTTCGTCCTATACATGAAAGAGATGCTCTGAACGTTTCGTATTTTAAGAAGTGCAAGGCAGTGGCCACCCAAATTTGAGAAAAAAGTAGATATCGATTTTGGAAATATAAATTGGTTCCTTACACCGAAATACTTAATTTAATTTCTGTTGAACTAATGATTATTCTTTTAAATAAAATTATTTAGTTAATTTAAAGCTAAAAGTTACACAATGTCAACTAATATTAATTTTAAAACGTTAAAAAACTGACCATCGGTAAATTTTCTATAATTTAAGGAAAGTTTAAATCACCATTATTATTACCATCGGCTTGTCTCATTACATTGTTAGACATAGACCTCACTAAATCACACGAGGCCGGTTTACGAACCACGTACGCTTTCATATTACAAATATTTTCCCATAGTATATGAGAATTAAAGGGACACTTTATCACATGAACCCTAAAGCAATCTTATGAGGAAGGAAGCTCTTTTACTCGCCGCCTATGACTTGCAATTGTCGAGTGGTATAAAAAGCTCCAATAAAAAAGCTTCGCACGGCAATGACTGGCCGATACCGCTAAAAAGTTTAACGAGCCTACCTGACGTATTAATTTGGACGAGACAGATTTATTTAACACCTCACTGGTAAGATTTGCTTCATACAGTTCTTATTTGACTGCCAGTGTTACAGACGGTGGAGTGGATTAAAAAATAGTTGGCTGCAACAGTCGTTGCTTTGCGAATTTATTTTTAAATATAATAAAGAGCTGCTTAATTAGTGTATAATCCGCAAATACGATGTACCTACATATGATAGAGTCCACCTTCTTGGAATATGCGCTGGTTACCTCCCCGCAAAGATGCCACGTGCATACAATTACTATATATATTATAATAAGTAGTAGACATTCAAATGTGCTTACTGCCCAAAACAGGATATCCTCACTATTCCTATATGTAGACTGTACAACAGTTAGTTGTTTCAGTAAACCATATTACCAAAGATCACACGAGGGAAATGTGTGGATTGAAAACACATATTTTAATTCGATATTTTTTGTATTTCGAGTGGCACTAAGGGTGGGCAGCGTGAATTTATCTAGTAGCAAAACTAAACACTCAATCATCGGCTGAAGTGTTTGGATAACACGGGCGAAGTGTGTGAACATATTTGAAATAAATTATTAATATATGTCCGATAAAATTGAACACGTCACTTGACAGGCCCAATTCACGATGATTATGATTTTATTAAAATAAAGCTCCGTCTTAGGGAAGTTAAAAAAGAACGTTTTATATATTAACAATAAGCTATTTTCAACGCACACGTAGGTGTAGAATAAATATTACATGATGTGTCATAATTTTTCGTATATAATACAGACCACGAATTACTTTTGTTGATTTGTTTAACGTCAAAAAATTCGAATAATTAGTTTTTAAATCTATTCATCGACCTACATTATAAAAACTAGACGTTACCACACAACTAAGTCAAGGTAATTTTAAACAAAGAATCGAATAACTTTCGTTGCGATTTTTATTAAATAACAAAGAATGTAACAATGACTACAATGATATATTTATAATAACCGTAAAATCGCCATTTTTCCAATCCGACGTCTGAATCGAATGACAAAGGGGTATAGAGCAACAATGAATGCGCTAAACAAAACATTGTTCTTGGTTTTAACGCTTTTATGATACAATTGGCAAGAATTAGATCAATTTGGCAATAAAAAAAGAACGAAATTTCATATCTAAACCTCAACTCTATTGTCAATGACATAAAACTTAAAAGACGAAGCTTCTATTTATTAAAAAAAATCAAAAGGTATCCTTTATACCCCGCAGTGTATAACAAGTGGACCCCAAAAATTTCTCTTTTTGTTTTCACAGATGATGATAGGTGGTCTTTTTATTGTGAAATGTTAATTTATTATCTTTTATTCCGCATTGAGCGTCTTCCGGTTGAAAAAAAAATGTAAAAATTAATATCTGTGTACGTGCGTACGACGTTTATAATAATTTATTTAAACTTGTACAATAATCCCAGTGTTGGACGTAGGCCTCCCCTAATGAGCGCTACCATGTCCTGTTCTCGGCTTATCGCATTCAGTTTCTGCTTGCGGCCTTTCGTAGATCGTCATCCCACCGCGTCAAAGGTCGTCCTACATTACGTTTGCCGAGCCGCGATCTCCACTTCGCTTAC
>DWEE01000901.1:0-14887 GCA_018245755.1 Parelbella macleannani | reverse complement strand
TATCTTTTATATTTCAATTTCAATAATCATTACTTACTACTGTAAAACATTAACAATTTTGTTTTAATAGTCTTACATAATTTGTTAATGTAATTCATTGATTTCATTATACAATGATCCAAACATATATTATTACAGAAATTAGAAACCATTTTTAAAAATTATAGTTGTTGTTAGTTTGCTACATACATAAAAAGCTATAATACTTACCAGAATTTTGGAAATAACATTTCCAGCACAGTTGTAGATGGTGATGACAGGTTTGGAAGATGTTATAATATGCACAAAGAGTTTCCTGTCCCGAACAACAGCGATGGGTCCACCATAGGCTGCTCCACTCACCATCATGTTACCTAAGCCCTCGTCCATGGACCAAACCATGTTGTAAAGATCAAATTTTCTATAATGATTAAAAAAAATAGATATAAGTGGTTTTTCTTGTGTTTAGTCATTATTATTTCTGTGTTAGTAAATTTTTCTCTACTTAATGATACAGAAGGTAAATTATTATTATATTAACATTGGAATCATGTATATTCCATGTGGGATATCCAGAGACTTGTTTGGAGTTGTCAGACTGGGGTGTTCTTCCAGAATAAAAGACTCCTATTATCAGATTTGTTAATAGACTCTTAAGAGGGTACTAGAAACAGTGTAAATTTAATTAAACCGAGAGGAATAATGTTTAATCATTGAAAAAACTTCATTTAAATTGAACAAAGTTTTAAATTTTTCAAGAAGGATGTAAATAATAACAGTATGGAGAACAATTTATTGACATCATAATCTTAGCTTTGGTACACAACATACATGTCATTTACAATAATAAAAATCAAAAAATGCCCCATTATTGTTAAAATGTAACTTATAATGTGTGTTCAAATATCTGTATCTTGACAATCAACAAAGGTGAGTGGTGTAAAGCAAACAGGGTAGGCTTCAGTGGTAGGATTCAACAAATCAGGATGTAGTCATACTATTCCAGTATTAATCCTGCTGATGGTCTAAATACTGCTGGTGATTAAACCTTGGTGTGTCAGAATTAGCTAGTTATGGAGCTGGTAGTTTTCAAGAGCTTATGAAGACGACTTAATGTGTAACAAATATATTAATAATAATAACAAACCTGTAATATGATTCCAAGAGGAACCAGTCTGCAGTCAGTAACGCCGACATTTTGGTATCGAACGGTGATTTGATAACGATAGAGAGTCTAACGAGGCTGATGTTGCTATTAATTAACGCACAAATTAAAACATTTTCCCTAACTAATAATTTGTTTATATCACTTTCGGTACACTGTATAAAGTAATTGGCGAGTAAAACAAAAATATAATACTTATAGAATTAAATTGGCAACTGTGCAGTACGATATCCAGTGTCTATATTGCATCACTGCTCAACTTTTAAATTAATTTTGTTTATATGAATTGAGAGTAGCAGGCAGTTACTCATTTACTTTTACAGTCTTGTCAGTTGTTGATCATAATGTCACTTTGACATTGAGCTTAGACTGTCCATTATAACGTTTCGTTATACGTCGGAAATATTACTATCGGGTAAGTTATAATTTGGCAATACGTAGGATATAAATATATTATAAGTTATAAAAAAAAATTGTTTTCTAAAGTATATTTTCATTCATTCTGTATATACATTTGTTTCTTTTTGTACGGGAAATATAGATTGAATACAAATAATGAACACCTTGATACGAAATTTTTGTTAAAATATTTTATTATGTAGGGTTAGTATGACTCCATTAGTATGGTTCTTAGATCTTTCTAAGCTATGTAATCCTTTGTCTGACATGACTGTTTAATATCACACCACATACCGCTTATTTGTTGACAGAAAGAAATATTTTAGAGTTCCTCATTAGTGGTTTTTCATTTATTAATAATAATAAATTGTTAACATATTCCTGGATAAGGATTTATGCCCGGTGTATTCGAGAAGGAAATAAGTTAAGGCCAGAATTTAGATTTGAGAGAACATTTTGGATAACTCACAGGCATATTTATTGGTGAGGGTAAGGGATCAAAGCCCTACGTTACATATTGCGAAACAGAATGTTCAACCACTATTACTTATTATTTGAACGTGGTTCATGGAATACATATACACGTGTTCTGTTTGTTAATCTGCAGACATGTAGTAGATGGTCGTTAACCTTCCTATACGTTCGATCTCTCCGTAAATAATGAACTATAAATATGACACTTTTGTTACTAATATTATTTGCTACGTGCGATTTCGTTTGCGCTTAAATAGACAATACAAAAGAATACGGAAAATCTTACTAGACTACTGACTTAAATACAATGTTTTATCAATAATTTGACTTATCTGCCTGATCTCGAGAATAGGTAAGTGGTAGCTAGAGTATCTGTACGGTTTTCACCTGAAGCAATTGTTGTTAAAACGATTTGTGTTTGGATCAGAATAGTGTGAACTGCGGTCCACGTGATACTAGAGGAGTTAGCTCAATCCTTGGGTATATCAACGAGTATGGTATCAGCTACGAGTGGGATAGAAAGAAAAATACTAAGCACATATATGTTAATATATGTATACCTACTAATTGGACTAATGTTACTAATAGTGCTGTTCTTGTTCCTAACAATATATTAGCAGTTAATAGAAACTAATGTTCTTATTAACAAGTAATACTTAATGCACTAACGGTCCTATTCCTACAATCTTGTTTATGGTAAAAGAAGTCTATTTCGGAATTAGTAGCAAATAACAATCTCTTTGAAATGAAGTTACAAGTGAAATTAATTAATGAAATTGTCGCTAATACCTTATTACGTGAGACGTGTTACATAATTGGTGAAAAATGTGAGTATTACACTTCTCTGTCTACCCTTTCAAGAAAATACAGGCGGCATGGTATGTAAGTAACAAATTATTCATTAACGCGGGTATATTACGTAGGCTGTTTAGCAGTTTTCACTTTCACTAAAGATGAAAAACTAACGGAAATTAGCGCTTGTAACACCGCTTTCCATACAAACACGAAGTCGTCATAATATGTGGTAGGCACGTTTAGCGATTTCTTCTAAAGAATTGCCCGGAGCGACTAGTGTTAGTGGGTTCATAAACATGGTTTTTATCAGCATTCAAGATTTAATTAAGTACGTGGAAGCAGCGAAGTAGGTTTTAGTAAGGAAGTTGTTGTATTGGGAGAATGATATCTAATTTCGCTAGAAATGATCATTATATACTTACATATGTACCGGACTAAGCCACGTATGTCTTTCGGGGTGTCCTTACTAGTTTTGTACCTACACGCGGTCCGCAAGATTGAGCCTCCGCCGTAATCTCTCTGCAATTGGTCGGTAGCTCATGCAGAAGGGGAATATTATATAGTTTGGTCAGAAACAAAACAACCCTTCAATCCCAGGAGGTCCCAAAGGAGATTAAAAACTAAGTGAGAAATATAAAAAATAGAGGAATGTAGTACACTCCCACGTTTCACCAGTTAGGTCCGTTTAAGTCCCATGGAAAAGGTGGTGAGCCTGTTGCCATATACCGGGCACAATTCCAGACTCCGAGTCAACTGGAAATTCTAAATTGGAAAAATTCGATAACACCCATTTAAACCCAGGACCTCCCGATTGGCAGTCGCACTTGCAACCACTCGACCAACGAGTCTCAGCCATAACTATTTTCTATGGCGTCGGACTTTTGGCGGTTAGTACCTTAGGACGGCATTAAAGTTTGTTTACTTGTTCTTTAATAACTTGTAAGTATAATTTTGTTATACTTAACGCAATTAACTTGGCGAAGGGATCATTGCAATGGTTTGTTTAATCACCTCCGCAATGTTAAACCGGTACGTGACCGAGTCGCGTTCAGAATCCGCTGTATGTTTATATCTAATACAAACTGAGAATATAGTTTAGTTCTGAAATGGTAATTTATGTAAGCGAACCACGTACGTACCTCAATACCTCTTACTAGTAATATTTATGCAGGAATTTCATCAATAAACCTCCGCACGTTGTCCAGTACTGACGTAGAATGGAAGCTTGGCGTTTAAAATTCAAATCTCACAACTGTGCAAAATATTCTTGTTTCTGCTTCAATAATATTCTAAGCGCTTATTTTTGCTGGCATGTCGAAAGTGTGTACATATGTATAAAAAAGTTCGAAAAACGTATAATTGAATACATACTCGTACAAAATATAATGCCTGATGTACGTAGGTATTATGTATTATAAAGCTATGAATGAATAAAAACATACACTACTTATTCTGGTTTCACTTACGTTGAGATGTCGTTTTTTAGGTAACATTTTGAATAAGTGTCGCTTATATTACAATATTTTCACACTATTATCTTTATCCACACGTACGAACTTTTTCCCAGGCCTTTTACGGCTATTTGTAGAAATAATGAACTTTTCTTTTGATTTATATTATTTAAATACCTGCTTTGATTTCCGCGTAACAATATTCAAACTTTCTATTTAACAAGCAAACTTATACATCGTAAAATTGTTTTAAAACATCATTAATTTAATATGCAACAATATTCTAATTTTGTCTTTTCAAATGGTGTGAGAAAAATTACAAGGCCATAAAATTCATATTAGGATTATATATTATGTACGTAGTTGTCACTAGAAAGTAGCTCCAACTACTATCTCTTGTTTTCTACGGAGTTTGGAGCAATAACATGGAGTATGGATTTGGAAAATGTACTATGAAGGATCAAGTTCTATACTGTCAAATGTTCTAACTATGTATAATAGCAGATTATTTACAGGATCACCAAAATACGTTAAGCAAAGAAATGCAGAAAGACCTTAAAGTTATACAAGTCGGCCTTATTAAATACAGCACAAATTCTAATCAATAAATATTATTTGCTCAGACTCAAGCAGTCAATAATATCTAATGGAAATATAGCAAGGATAATTTGTTGGTGTATGCATGCTGGTGTTTCAAAGATGATTAAATACGCTTTCGTGAACACGACCGTTTTACCATAACGCTCCGTGCATCCGAAAGAGACGGCCAGCACTATTAATGCTAATATCCACCACTGCTTAATAGTCCGTGGACGAAGACGAGTCGTGAGAAAAGCGTGCTCAACGACTCATGAGAAAATGCTCTTAATTAAGTGGAAACAAAATAGTACATCGACACCCTCTGTATTAAAAATATATAGAGGATGCATTTATCTAAAATAATTGTTGTATATTAACCATAATTGTTACAAAATTTAATGTAAAGAAATATGAATTTAGTATTAATTATTGAACGCCTTCTATCTAGTTGGACACACGGTATGCGCAAATAGTGGGCGCGGTTGGAAACGAAGAGTTGAAGATAGAGCTCGGTCGCGCGTTTTCTTTTGAGAGTTATGTCTAGTAGTAGATGGAAGCAGCCTGATCATGATGATGATAATGACGATGCCTGTAATTTGCTTATTTAGAAACAAACCTCTCTGTGGCGGAAGTAGGCTTTATTTCTTGGGTCACCTAAAACTTCTCACAAACTTCTAAAAATTCTTTGTAACAATGATTTATGATAAAATAAAACCAGATTTTATTGGGAAACAGCACCGTAAAAGACGATTGCCAAAAATTGACAAATCGCGAAACAAAACTACGGGTCTCTACAAAACTTCTGAAATAGCTGCGTTAGTTGGAAGTTATTTATGAAATAAATCACTGTAAACTAAAACGTACTGATGGAGTCCTCTGAAACTTTAACTATTAATCTTGCTCCCTCTCTATGGACGTACAGTATTAATATTAAATATACGCCGGATGTCAGCGACATGTGCTACCATTTGTTTTATAAACTTATATGGAATGTAGTAAACATCCGAGCTATAGTTTTGGATGTTTGAGCGATCTATTTACGTTTTGGCAATGATATGTAATATTTTGCAGGCGAAAGCTGGGTTCGACAAGCCGGGAACGGGCGCGATGGCGCTCATTGGGAGGTCTATATCCAGTTGCGGACGGAGATAGGCTGATGCGAATGAATGATAATATTGAAACGGTATTAGAATCTGGCTATTAATCGAATTTTATTTGAATTAAAACCAAATTAACTTTACATACATTTGAATTCAATTTATTTTCAGTCACATTTTATAACACACGAATGATGTAAAATATTTGTCGGAATATATTATTATTATTAATTTTAATATCCAACACAACTTTCTGGAATTTCTTGAATCGTATTAAATATAATTTTTGCAACATAAAATAAAAAAAATGTCATTGGGTTTGTCAGTTATTCGTAAGGCTGTTATTGAGTTAACACAAGACGAGATTAATAAAATGATTTTGCTCTACATTTAATGAGTGTGGCCAGGCAGAGCGCCCGCGTTTATGTCTTTGATACTATTTAGTTGTGAGTAATGTTATTAATTATATTAAAGGGTGACAGACTGAGAACAAACCATATTGATATAAAATGTTACTGGTAGATACCTATTTCCTTAAACAGAATCAGTTCTACCTCAATGATACATATTCTTTGTTTCAAGTACTACTAACAAAGGTTCATTATCTTATCCAGTCAGTAATTTAATTGCTAAAAGAAAATCAAATAAACGTAATCATAAAGTCTGATTCTGCTTTGTATGAAGCGTGGCGTGTAATATTGAATACCGTAATGAATGCTCCGGAAATGTCTAAATGAGAACCTTTGTGGGAACATCTCGCAAAAGCGATTCGCGAACGAACAAGAAACCTTGACAAGTTCTCTTCAGAATGTTATCTAACTTTATGTCAGGCGCGCGTATGTACGATTTCGTTATGAGCCAATTTATAGATACCATCCCTTTGATTTTTCTCGCCAGTTCCAATAAAAATTTTCAATGAGTTGCCGCTGATTTTCTTTTATACTTTGTGCGAGACAAGCTTTTTTCTATATACCGTCTTCGCGTACTTTACATCGATGTTCCATGATTTAGTACGATAAAAAATGAACACAGCTTACAATACTACCTGATATTATACAGTTGAAGTAGAATGTCATACAACTATAATTTCAAATAATAACATCAGTTTTATTCAGTATATATGCAACTTTAAATCAGGCTCTGAATCTGTTAATATTATAATGTAACAAAAATATATAACTTAAGATTAATGCACAGAACAATTACCTATTTCAAGGATATGATGAATCGATTTGTGCATCTCTCTTGCCATCAGCTGTAATTGTAGCCAATGGAAACAACATTTCTATATAAAAAAAAAATGATATCTCTGAAATACAAAGATTGCAAACATTTGATATTCATTCAATAACAAAGGCGTCATGAGATCGATATGAAGTAATGAAATAACTTGGAAATGTCAAAGCCTGCACCGACAGCGACCTCGCTCCCACTCCCAAGCAACGGTACTCGTGGCGCGGCCGTCGGCGTGGACTAACGAGCCGAGGTCTGTGCCCTCCTTGCATCGAACCAACACGCATCGATGCGCGCGCGCAAAGCTTCCAACTAGCACGCTTCTCCAAAACCCGAATATTTAACTACCGAGTTTGTTAAGCCTAATTAGTGGACTGACATAGCCCTTACTGTGGAATTCCGTTGCTGGAAAGTTCGATTCGAATGTGATCTGTGAAATGTCGCTATTTAAGTTCGTTTCATGTTCGTGTATACACAAGTGATTTTTTGGAGTGATTTCTTGTGCTTGTGGATTTAAATAACGCGCTCCACCAGCTGCGAGGTTCGCTTGGAACGTCAAAGGCAAGTTTAAAACCGTTTTGCATTTTAAACGACACTTATCAATATGAATAAACGTCTTCAGTCTCTCTCGCAGAAAGCCGCGTTTTGCCGCGAATATATATACATATATGTTTAAATTTTCCAACTTGATAGTCTCTTCGACTTTAGGATATGTATTTGAATAAATGAATAAGTGCGTCGTAGGCCTTGTCTAACACAATGTTACATAAGTTCTTACAAATATAGCAATTACACGCGAATAGTTAACAAGAGTTATGGTAGTAATAACATGTTAGAGTATTGCGGGTGAACAAATACTTTCTATTTCTCAACGCTTCTACTGCGCAATTGTTTCATTTTTTCTTAAATTTGAAAGGTTTAATAGGCGTAGCTCAAGACGTACCGAATATACGTCAATTGATGACACCAACGTAAAGACTAATCATGTATGTATAACAATTGATTTAATAACTATTTGTTATCATATTTATTTGCGGGTGCTCTTTCAACCGTAAGTTATGACGGTCGTGTAACAAAATATATAGTTAATATGTAGTTCTGTGTCGGAACGCGTCAGCTGTGTCTGTGATAGAGCCGGAGACCGGTCGTCGTAGCGTTCAAGGTCAAGTTAATAACACGGGAAAGGGTGGTACGAAGTTCTATTTTAATACCTTCACCAACTTTGTAGGCTAGATGAAATATATTTTCTTGTAACGTAATTATAGAGCTATTATACTCGTATATTTGATTCGTTTAATATCTGTATATTACAAGATTGCTATTTATATTACAGTAACAAAATCTATCTTTTTATTGTTATGATGTAAGTAAATAGTATTTTTGTAAAATACAGATAATTAACTGTAACGTATGGAAAGCCATTTTGTTAGTTTTGGAAAGGACGGTAAAAGCGTTTCTAAAGAGAGTAGATCCACTACCGATCTCGAATAGGACTGTAAAAATGTAGCTCATAGTCAGTGCAGTTAGTAAAAGCGCTAATATTAAATTGCAAAGGACTGCAAAAATAGGGGCTGCTAGTATTATTAGCCTCGTTAATAGGTAAAAGCTGGTGTGTCTAATTAAATATCTGTCCGATTAGAATTTCCTTTCAAATGGGTTGGCATTCCAAAGTGGTAGTTTCTAGTTTAGACGGGCGACAACACTTCAAACCGAAACAAAAATTGTTATTGTAATACTTACTTACGGTAGGAAATCTCATATAATTTTTCGTAAGTGTTTTAATGAACCATTGCGCTAAATTCATCCTTCTAGATTCAGCGCTCTTAACTGTGCGTTGATCTATCAATCAATCAGCTTCTTATATCCATATAGATTAAACCAATGAGCAAATAGAAATGTTATATACCTAAGTATTTCTAGTAATTATCTATTTAAAAACTTTTAATTTGCACAATTGTAACATGTTTATTTCAATTTTAATAAGGGTTGTATGTTTGTATTAAATAATACACCGGTACTACACTCCACTGCCTACCTCTTCGTTGATTAGAGGCGTGATATTACGTATTTTTTTGTATATTTATAAAAAGAAAAGTGATACCTTATAGTTTATTCCACGATTTTAATTAATTCAATCATAATTGAACTAACGTGTTGCGATTGTATAATGTTTTTTTTAGAACTAATTTAATTAAATTTTAACACAATTAATGTTTGACAGTATTTTCAACAACACAACCCGCTGGTAACTGCACTTGAAATAAGCGTTATTAACCGTAAAAACTTTATAAATACGTAATTAACTCTGTCTTACGTTTCTCAATCACTATTGCCAAACTGAACTTAAAATTATGTATTGTCAAGATCTCGTCATATTGTTCGCAATAAAATTAAACTCCGCCATTATCTGATAGTGAAAAGAATTTTCTTATTCCTACAAAGTTTCAGATACCTGCACATACATAATAGGAGTTACTGATGATTGTAATGTAATGATCGAAGCAAGTGGGACAGTGAGATTCTTGAAACGGTCAACCGTTGAAGCTTGATTCTGCAGCTACGTTACCGTTAAAACATATGCCCGGCGATCTTAACTGTATAACAGCAGTTCTACATATCACTTAGACTTAAATACACGGAAGTGTTGAGTGCATACAAATGCTGGTTACTGTTAAGATAAAACGTGATAAATATTACGACGACGATGATGATGTTAATGATAATGACGACGTTATGGCTGAACGTGAAACTTAAAACCCACTTTGCAATTCGTCAGTAGTTGTATAATTGAGAACTAAAAAGGAAAATTAAGTAAAACAAAGGAAAGCAGTTCACTTAGCAATGAACGCGAGAAAGAAGAGCCTGGATTTGAAAGAAAAGCATTGAAATAGTGGTAAAAATACACGGTAATAAAGATCAGTTAACTGGGCTAAGTCTATTAGCTCCACGGCTTTAAACTACTGCGAGCCCGCTTCCTTATGGATCTCGGGCGGACAATAATCTGCCTTCTCACTTTTCACTTTGTTTTAACTGGATACATTTCTCTTTTGAAATTCGCTTTAAAGCAACATCTTGAGATTGTTTAGGTTTATTTACAAGTTAACATTACGTCATAATTGTTGCGTTTAAATTGTTAAACGTTTTGGTGTTGTCGTATTTATGTTTTTTTTATATTTAAGAGTGTTATTTTAAAGATTTCTGTAATGTAAGAATAAATTTAAAATTAATGCTGTAAGCCTGTGGATAAGTTTCAAACCTCTTCTATTATTGGTAATCTTGCCCTGGAGTAGGCTAAAAGGACATAAAGGTTTGGAGTTACAAAAATAACAATAATCCTTGTACTCTCTGTGTTATAGTTTTGCTGGTAGTTTAGTTATTTTGTAGTTATTTTGCAGTATTCACATTTAAAATACTACAAAAATTTCCATTACGATTACTTACCTATTTGACAGAGTTTACAACGGGAAAGTCTCTCTTTTAATAGAATTTCAAGTTCTCAAAAAGAAGTTTCAGTTTCGATTCTCTTGCAGACTTATATCAAAACGAAGAACATTATTATCGATTGATCAACAAAACACTGAATTATTATAGTAAGGTTATAAGTCTGAACCGGTATTACTTCATTTCTTGCAGTTATCGGTATTTTCTTTCGACATCTCAACGTACAATGTGAAATTGAATTTGACCAGGCGATCTTGCATCATCACAGCATGAACGTGGCCTACTTTGGGGCTTAGTATGAAATTTACAAGCATTGTTTGTCGAATCTACGTTGCCCTATCTAAAAGTTCAAGGTGTCAATATGAAACAATGTTCCGAAATGTATCATATATTTTCACAGAATAGAGATGTACTTGTATTTTTTGGTAATACGCTTTAAAATGGTTTTGAATGAATACAAAAATATAAACGCTTTAAATACGAACCATAACTAATCGTGCAGTGTGCTACAGTCTTCTGCTTATTCCTTCGAGAAAATACAGGCGTGATGTTATATTGTATTCTTACAACAAGGTAGAGTACAAAAGTTTCGATATTGTATTCAATATTTATATCTTTGTGTCGATATTCTAAGATATTGTTATTACTATAATTATTATGACATGTACCGTCATTGTAAACACCGTACAGTGACAAGACATAACAGCAAATCTCTGGGTCATACTTGTTGTAGTGAAAAGATCATTTGCATTTCATGTTAATGCATCATGCTAATGTTCTTGTTACATTGATTCCACTATTACGTAGAGTTCATATAAGAAGGCCATGAAACTGATGCAAATGTAGACCTACTTGGTTAATTGACTCTGAGGAATGAGCTAACAGTCTTTCCTTTCATCTGTAGACTCTTCAGAAATATCTTTCTACGTACACTTTACTACAATATCAAAGCAAACTTTTTTATTTCCAGTAAAAAATAGAAATGTATGTTAAACTTGATTAAGTGGTACATACAGATCATAAATACCTGCAACTCAATCTTCGTCACAAGACCCTAGGCTGCATCTCGTTTACCATTAAGTGGTATTGCAGCAAAACGCGAGCCTAATGCCAAATAAAAAATATCTCTCTCTAGCAGAGATCTATTGCAAACCTTTTCTATTTCTTAGGACCTCTTAAGGGTGTTTTTCCTTTCGATTCTAATATAAAAATTATTGACTCAAGATAAAGTCAAACGGTGAAATTATTGACATTGTATATTAGAGACCTGGCGTGACATGAAGTAATAAATAAATTGTTCTATTATCGCACAGACAGATGAGAAAAATAGACGAGTTCTAAGCCAAACTACTAGTGACACCCTTTTACGTAAAACTTGGCAAAAAATATTGTTACCAAAGCTATCTGTCGCATTTATGCAATCTTGTTTTTTTTTTATATTCGTACTTATATTTCAAACATTACGTGGTCTACTTACCACGTGTAGTTTTTTATTTTTAAAACCGTCTTTCTAGATCGGTTACAGATTTTAAATATCTTTTAATTCTGGGTTTTTATTCAGAAAATGAGAACGAACAGTTTAGTTACTTACAAAACGCATTATGATGTAAGCATAGACAATGTTTTTTTTTTATTTTAAAGTCTAATAGTAAGTGTTTTTGGTTTAATGTACATGCACTTATTATCTGTTTTTTTTTTGCATGGCAGTCATAAAAATATATGATATCATACACCGTGCTTTGAGTTAATTAGTGGAACGTATTTATTTATATATGTAATTTTGGAAGGCCATTAGACAATAACAAGTGAATTATAAATGGTAATACTAAACATCACCCGAATTTATTCATTATTGATATATGGTTGATTAATGAAAATAAAAATGACATTTTACAAAGTAAAATAGGTAGATACATATATTTTGCTTCGTGCAATGGACAGGATTATTTTAAAAATATTCTATAAATGAGACAAATTTATTAGAAAACACGCAATGCAGGCAACGTGTTAAGTCTTCTTAGTTTATTGGAAGAGAGTTTGAAATATTACACGAGTGACGAAAAAGACACAGAAGTGCTTGAGAAAGAAGCACGTTTGTTAGCTCACTTTCTTCAAATTATTTGCTTGAGCTCATTTATTTTGTTAGAATGGTTTCTAAGTCAACACGCATCGCTTGGCTTACATTGATTCATTTGTATGAGTGAAGTGAATGATTTAATTGAATTGAGTGAATTTTCATATATCGAGATTTTAGTTTTGCACTGAAAATTTTGGTGATTATCAAATACAATTGTTGTTTTGAGAAACTCTATTCCTTTTTTATTAGAATATAATTAGAACTTTATTACTGTACACTATAACATATTTTCTCATTAGTTTGAGTATTTTTTACTCCTTGTGGATATGCATAGGTATATCTTGTGTATAAAATATGATGGTTTTTCCTTCGTAGCGTTTTAATTAATTTTGATAGTATTTTTTCTATTTTACAAATAGGTAATTTATTAGGTGAAAAGGAATGTTGGATTGTGAGAGTCTAATTTAACAAAAAAATCTTGAAATTATTTATTAGTAATTGCTTATATTGTTATATTGTTGTTCAGTCATTATCGTCATCTTCATCATCGGCCTCTGAATGTTCACTGCTGGACAAAGGCTTCCCTAATCGCCGCTACTCCTTCCGGTCCTGTACCTTCCGAATCCAGCAGCTTCCCACTGTCTTCTTCAGGGCATCAGACAACCGGGTATGTCCGGTCACTGCATCAAGTAACTAAGTCGTGATGTTTGCTGTGACATAGACAACAGATAGTCTGATTTTTACGGTCGATTTAATTTTTGTGTCGGGTAACATTTTCTTTTTTCCATTGCAATAAAAGCAATAGTGTGCTAATTTTGAACGTTTACGTAAAGACAGTCATATTGTTGTTATAATAACTATCTCTTTATTATTATTGATATTACAGCATGCCTCTAGATTCCTCACGAGGTAGCACAGTGTAAAAAGAAAATATCTCTGTCTATACAGATCTGACCTGCTTCTTTTACTTTTAAAAGTCTTATCACACTTAGTTTTTTTTTTGTCGTATTACACTCCGAAATAATTTTGCGTCTGAAGAAGCAAATAGTGGGGATAATAAATAATTATTTTAATGTAGGTAGTAGGTACACATAATACGGTTAATTTTTAATAAAAATTGTATGAGTTAATCGATTTCTACGGAAGGGATTACGTACTGGCTTGTTCGGTTGACTAAAGTCGCTTGCGACGCGTTAAGCTCATAATGTGAGGTAAACCTTATCTCATATGGCTCTGTGAGAAACACATTTATCATTTTTGTATCTGTACTTTGGCTTTCTTAACGACAAAAAGATGTTTTTTTTTTGTCTTTCATTCTAATGTTTAATATCATTCTTTAATTACCTAAATATATATTGTACATATAAAAACACACACATGCACACAGGTGCACACACATACTTTGAAACGCATTTTTACTTTAAACAATTTTCGCAACACGAAAACGTTTCGTTTCCTTTCGCATCTATTTCCTTGAATGCACGTAAGTTAAATTGGTTATAGTATCCGCGTTACTTACCTAGATAACCGTGGCCGAAACATTTTCCGGTTTAAGAGAGCATGACTAGTCGACAATATGCAGCTTAAACCGAGCAAATTATTGTATTATCTGCCCAGTCGTTGTATAACAGATTTCTAATTTAGTAATGCACGATTAAGGCTCAGTTGCTCGGCGAACAATCTCGGGTTCGATTCCCCGCTTAAGAAATATTTGAATGATGAATTTAGTGCCTATTTTACGTTGAGAAGTTCGTGTTTATAAACCTTTGTGTTCATGGTGTTAATAGTAGGTATAGGAATTTTTTAGTCTTATTAATTGACACTGACACCCCCATTCATGCAATCCAGTTTGAGATAAGATTCAGATCCCGGCATGTTTGTAACTACTGCCTGCTTGATTACTCTCTTCATAAATCATCATCATCTTCATCTTCATCTTAAAAATTTGTGTGACCTATGTTCTGTTACAAAAGAGTTGTTCATGTTATTCTTAAAATATTTCTTTAAGATTTATTTACCTGTACCGCTAGCAAATGTTCTAGGTTTTATTATCTGTGTCGCTCAAAATACTAATGTTTTATAATCTGTATCGCTAATAAATGCTTCAGTGAGTCATGTTTCCGATTCACAGAATATTCAGAGCATTTAACAATACTAATACCGAAAGTGTTTTAGAAGCTACAAAAGGTCGATAGTC
>DWEE01000900.1:0-14888 GCA_018245755.1 Parelbella macleannani | reverse complement strand
GAGACACAAACATTTAATGTATATAATAGCTGCCTGTGAGAATTTGTGACCTTTTTACATAAAAAAAAAGTTAAACTGAGATTCTAAAGTGCAACAATATTGAAAAAACCCAAAATAATAACAAAACGTAAATGTATACGGAGTTTTATAAATGTATATCAATAAACGTTAACCTAAATGTAATTATTTAAAATTTAAACTGAGCAACTGTACTAATACACATCACAGATTAGTGTTATACAATTAAATAAAGAAACAATCAATAAAGTTGCGGCCTGGCTTGATAAATACAAAACTTATGATTTATAACTAACAATAAAGTGAAAAAAAAAAAAAATTAAAAACTAAACACTACTTTGATCAATAATTGAAGTAAAAAAAAAAGGGAAAACAAAACAAAACTCTTATCCAACAAACAAAAAAAAAAGAAAAACTCATTAAGTACAACTAAATGATGTATGTACATTTAAAAATAGGACTTGTGCAAATACCGGTGAGAGTGCAATATGGTTGCTCTATAAGCCCTAGAGCTCAAACTTATTTTACATGCTAATTATAAAATACTTGTCACGTTAAAACACAGTCTTGTATAGAGTTCAGGGTTAAATTACACCAATTAAGTAAATCACACAAATGTATTGTTCGAGGTCACTGAGGCGATTCAAACTGACTGTCATTCCACACAAGCACCAATTTTATATTTATACACGCACCACTAGTTGCATAAACATTACTCAGGCAAAGAAATGGCCATTTAATTGTTTTGCCATTGGAGTGTTTTCAGGAAGCCATTTACCACTGCTCATCGGGCTCGTCACCCTGTTCAACATGGTCAGCGTTGTTAAAGTTCTGAAAGTAAAAAGATAACCAATATTTTAAACAACTTAATTTAATTCACATTTGTGTTCAATCATTTAAACTTAAACTTTCGACATAAAAAATTCAACATAAGTATCAAAAACTTTGCATAAACTGCAACTACATACCTACATAAATAAATAGTATGAGAGCTAAGTCATAGTGAAAAAATAAACATGCACAGTGATTTTAAGAATATATTATGAACCAACTAAGTCATGTTACAAAAAAATGCAAAATAAATTATCAGCGTATTTCTTGATAAAAATTATTTTATCTAGTTACCTTTGTCCACATTAACGTTTGCATGGACAACCAAATATATGTAGAATAATTTTATGATTTATATGAAATAAACTGAGTCCTGGCGTCAAAGGGTCCTTTCAAATAAACCAGGTAGGAGAAAACAGATTTTGATTAGATTTTAAAGACAAATTTAGCACATTTCAATAAGATCCATTTTTGAATTTCTATTGCTTCATCATCATGACAAAAGGATGTTCAAGCACTTACTATATAAATAATTGAAATGTAAAAATAGACTATTGAAATTTGTTACTGTTACATTTATACACAGAAAAAGTCGGCTTTGTTCTTTGAGCTGGTCTATTTGAAAGAACAACTCCAAAACAGACATCATATTATAATTTGATAAACATATTACAGTTTTGAAACACTATATATATATCGTTGTATTATATATGGCTGTAAACATACTAGCTTGATGATAGCTACCGAGAGAGCTGCACAATAACAAATATAAATGCAACATTACGCCTGTAATCACCGAAGGGGAAGGCAGAGGAATGTGGTATACTCCCACATTTCACCAGTTACGTTTACATCCCATGGAATAGGTGGTAAGCCTAGCAAACATATATAAGAAAAGACCTGAATGAATAGTGCTTTTTTCTCATTGAATGGTAAGTCTCCAAATTGACCACATGTTGGTGTTTGTCATCATCTAAAGATATTTGCAGCATAGGTTATAAGTACTGCTTGATTTCCAAAATATATATATTTTTTATATAATTTTGTTTATTTAGCGTTAGTCATGTTGGTTAGAGTTAAAGTGATGTTACCTCCAACCCCCAGATATTTTAATAGGACTTGCCAGTGTGTAGTAGTACCACATTAAGTAGTAATAATCTCCAGTTTTCTTTACGCGATAATTAATTCGACTATGTATCGATAATTAATTTGACCATCTATTGCTATTAATATGAAAATTGTTATAAACTTTGGTCCAATGCTGACTATTCTTAACACAATACATGCAGTATGACAATGTACATATACTTAATTATCCTGGAATAATCATACTATAAATTTATATTCAAGCCGACTGTTTATCTAGTCCTGAATATTTATAAACATATCTTGTGTCGGTAATTGTTGATATACTGACCCTAATATCGCTTCCGCCATATTTGTTGCCTGTGTAAGTGGGTATGCCGCCACCCTTAAGGAAATCGGGTACAGGTTGGTCTGCCTGCTTTAGAATCTTCGCCAAGTCCGCGACCAAGTCCTTATCCTAAAAGAAAAACATCTTACATTACAATTAAATAATTCAAGTTTGACGTTGGAACGATTTTAAAGGGAATATGCAGTGTTAGCAATGTACTATGTTTCAGAAAATATTGTGGTCCAAATGTCTCTAAATCTTATATAAATGATCAACATAGGAAATATACTAAAATGTCATAATTTCAAATAATAAAGAGCCCCGACTGCCTTGCTGCTTGATCCGAAGGAGGGAGATCCTGGGTTCTAATCCCGGGTCGGGTACTATCAGATTTTTTCAATTTAGAATGTCTAGTAGTGTCTCGGAGTCTGGATCTGTTCCTGGTGTATGACAATAGGCTCATCACCTATTCCATGGGACATAAACATAATGAAATGTGAGAGAGTATTACACTCCTCTGTGTACACCCCTTCAGGGATTTGCCTCACTCACCGAATCATCATCGAAAAAGGAGATAGCCTTTCCTCTATTGCCAACACGACCAGTCCTCCCGATTCTGTGCACATATTCATCTATGCTCTTCGGTAAATCGTAGTTCACGACAATGTCCACGTTTTTTATATCTGTTATAAAACAAATGCATTATGTTTTTAATTTTAATACAATACAATGGAATTATACACATACATTTATTTTATCATAAATATTTGGGTTGGCAACATTGTTTTTATTACAGCAGTCAGATCATAAGCAAAGTTGGGCAAAATGTCATGAGTGATCATACTCATTTATTTCACAATTATTTATTAAAAAGAGAATAGTTTCATCAGTAATTAAACAAATTTTGCGGTAGCTTCACCGATTTCTACAATATGATGTCCTGCAATCTAAGTTGATGCTATCCTGACTAGAACAAAATTATACATTGTTTACACAAAACTAATTTCATAGTTCATCAGGTTTTACAATGAACTATTTCTTATATACCATATAGTGTACATTCATATTTTGCACCAGCAATTACTCTTTTATTTTTGTTTTATAACTATTCTCCAAAAGCTCATTAGAAAAGAATGTTATGTTTTCACATTTTTATATAATAAATAATAAATTATTCAATAAATATCTGGTTCCAATGGGACCATAGCCAATTTAAAATGCCCCACCTAATCCTCTAGCGGCCACAGCGGTAGCGACCAAGATGAAGTGGCGACCGCTTTTGAAATTATGAAGCGCTTCTTCACGCTCGCGCTGCATGCGGTCGCCGTGGATCGACGACGTCAGCATTTGCTGCTCCGACAGCATAGCCGCTATGAAGTCTGCGTTGCGTTTCGTCTCCACGAACACCAGGATGCGTTTGCCATCTGCAATCGGTAAATAGCAATGTTAGACAGTGTATGATGATGTAAATTTTTTTTAAAGTATGAGATGAATTATTATGTTTTCCTGCATATAGATAACTATTGCAAAATCCTACATAATGGATGTAACTTAGTGAATTATTTATTCGTACTCCACCTTTAAATTGGTATATATAAATTGGTAAATCCATTACATTTAAAACAGTAACAAACAAATGTAGGCTGCTGCATACACAAGCACTCGAACATCCAATTAGCATAAAACGATTGAAACATAAAAACAGACTTTATTACAATGTGCTAAAGATATATTTTAAATACGTTCAAACTGTTCTGCTCTCTGAGTTAGTTTATTTGCAAGGACCTTACTTCAATTGAAAGAAAAAACGGCAACAAAACTTTTACCAATTACACCGCTTTCAATTAAAATCATTTTAACTTACTGTTCTCTTCAATAAGTTCATTTAGTTTTTTCCTCTTCTCGTACTTGCTGACTTGATGGAAAATCTGTTCGACGTCAGTGCTGGCCCCGCCCACGATGCCCACGGCAACGAACAAATAGTTGTTTAGGAAACGACCAGCCAGGTGTTGGATGTCCTCCGGGAATGTCGCCGAGAACATCAATGTCTGTCTCTGATTCTGTTAATAAGCAATTCAACGCAACGTAAGGTCAACAAAATGTTTATCGTAAATGATGTACATAGTTACAAGGTGTTCCTAATGCATTAATATGAAAAAATGTAAGTTTATGTAAATGTTTATGAAAAGGGGTACAACGAGCCTGTTAGAAAAAAATGTTTTTGACTTTGCTTTATTAGTCTAGTGGTTGGAATCACGAGTGCTGAGCAAGGGGTCCTAAGTTCAATCCCCGGGTTTTTCTAACTTTAAATTTCTAATGGGAACTTGTAGTCTGGGTTTACCACAGATGTATGATGAAAAGTGGGAGCACTACTCAGCCTACTCCTTGGGAAATACAAATTCGTGTTATGTTGAAGTTGAAATTACTCACACTAGGCACCATAGTGGGATGTTCCATCAGCTTCTCGACGCTCGACATGAAGCCCATGTCGAGCATGCGGTCCGCCTCGTCAAGTACCACGAAGCGAACACTCTCAAAAGACACGCGGTTGCGGTCCACGAAGTCGTGCAACCGGCCCGGCGTCGCTACTAAGATGTGGCAACCTTTCTGTATAAATACGTAAACAAAAATTGAAGACTACATAATTATAAATTATAGTATACTTTCAATTCACAAATTCTATACTATACTTGCAATATAAATATAAAGAAATTAACGTTTGTTCTGTGTTGGTGTACCTTAAATACATAAATAAACAATGATATCATATGATACCCTAACAGCAATACTCCTCACATATGTATATGGTCTAAAATTTGTAATTGAAGCAAATTAAAATTAATGTCAACAGTTTAAAACAACGTTGTGAACACAGAATTTTATTTATAGTACAGATTACAGCTTTACTGTATATTATTCAGAGTGATACATGAATGGAAGCACTTAAAGATGGACATATTTCCACTGGGTGCTCATCAACTACCCTGTAGAGGAGCCAGCGTGACGATATAATACGACTTGTTGTAAACATAGTTAATGTAGAGAATTCCATAGCTCACAGATATATTGTCTCCTTGATGGCGAACAGCGGTTCCACCGTATGCAACGGCTATTTTCAAAACTGAACCATATGAAAATTTGCGAGCTTCGTTAAATATCTGCAGCGTCAATTCTCTTGTAGGCGACACAATAACAACCTGAAACATAAGTCAATCTCAGATTTATGTGGATATAGGTACACAGTGTACTAAGTGTTCATATAATCATTTGTTAACATATAAGTACTACCACAGTTATTAAGAGAGTACTAAGAATTTAAGACTGATCACATAAAATAAAATGATAATTCACATGAAACATTAGAAGAAGGTATTTATGCTGACTTTACTAGGAAATTGTGAAAATTATTGTGTCTTATGAATATAAGTCATTCACAGATAGAAAAATTATTATGAAAATTAATTATGTATTTTGAGAGGTGACTTGACTTTGAATCGAAAATAACGTGAGATATCTCAACAAAATATTTAATAGATCAAAAAGTACTAAATGAAATTAATATTTAAGTTTACATTTTATTTCACTCTGATATCAGACCTGTGAAATAGATGATGTTCATATTAATTTATATGATCACTACTGACCTGAGGCTGAGCACATCCATTGGGTCCCACGATGAGTTCACGGCTATCTTGCAAAAGGGTATTTATAATTGGGAGTAAGAAAGCCGCCTGAAATAATAAAAGCAGTTGATATTTTTCACTATTAATATTGTTCGTACAGACATTTATAACTTTTAATATCTTACTGACTTTATTCAAGAACAGAGGGAGATATAATAAAAGTATTTAAGCAAATATGCAATGTTTAGACTGCTCTATATCACCAAACATATATTAAATAATTATAAGAATGTTACTTAATTACCGTTTTTCCAGATCCAGTCTGTGCACATCCCATAAGATCTCGGCCATCCATAACAATAGGTATAGCGTGTTTCTGAATAGGTGTTGGCTTCTTGTATCCTGATTTCAAAATGTTCTCCAGTACATACTTCCGAAGATTGGCTGTTTCAAAGCTTTCTATAGCACAGGGGGGATTTTCTCCACTCACCTGTAAAAATTTTTTAAAATGATTTTTAGGTTATCAATTCTAAATGGCTATTGTCAGCAATATCCGCAAACAATGTGCAATGCATGTTAATTTTCATTGAAAACAAAACTAGTTCGTTCATTTGTTTCTATCCAAAATAAGCATGTTGTTTTCTTTCTCCACACTCATAAAATAATAAGTTGTGGGAATGGGACTGACACTACAATTTTTTAGACTAGTAACTAATTAATTGATAACAGGACAAGTAAGGACAACATGATCAGATGGGGTTTGATAGACAGCAACAGCCAAAACTGTTTGTGCAGCACCCCCCAAAAGATGGACCACCTCAAATCATGCCCTGCGTGCCTTAATACCTGCACCCAGGAAGACATAATGACTGCCAGTGATAAGGCAGACAGCGTGGCAAAATTCTTGGCTAAAACCATTTAGGGACTCATTATAAAATGTGTTTGTCATCGACACGCTAAGAAGAAGAGGGAAAATGATAAATAAATAAAAATGTTATTAACAGTAGTCTTGATAATACATATGGGTGAATACAGTTAGTATTAGTGTCAGTCCTATACAAAGTATTTTCTTTAATGAATACTTTGATGGAAAGGCAATCCTTCAGACTGCCACATAAAATCACTTCAATAAGCCTCATGATAGAAAATGTTAGAAACATATATCACACAATTGAATCTAACAAACATGGTTGATAATGAAAATATTACAGAAACAACTCACTTTTATAGCAATGCAATCAAACTTATTAAAGTTAATGCCGGAGCTAATGGTGCTGCTAAAGATCTCTTGTTCATTATCAGTGGGTTCGGGGGGCACATATGTTATTGGGGCTTTCTTGTTTTCGTCTTCAGCACCTTCTACACCAGTGTCTCCACCATCTCCACTTGAACGACCCCCGCGACCACCACCCCTGCCCCGCCCGCGGCCTCTTCCGCGTTCTCCCCTCTCGCCCCTATCTTCTCTGTCACCACCGTCTCCATAGCTATCACCTTGATAAAACAAAGAATCATAATAATATTTTAGTGTCAAACATTAACCAACAGATTATGGTTATTAATTTTCACAGTGATGTAACAATAAAATCATGATCAACTACTTAGTCCCAAGCAAGCTGTTCACCAAGCTGTATTATGGTAACCAAATAGTTGAGAATTTAAAGCCAGTTTTCGATTCAACACTCACAGGTATTATCCACTGTATCAAAAATCAACTCCAAGCTCCAATATACATGGAAGTATTACAAATTGTGATCTGTAAGATTCAAAACTATAACTAATAAGATCAGTATAGAACTTTTTTGCTCTGTTTTAAATATCTACTCCATGTAACATCGTGCCTCTAGTGGTTGGCAGGAAGGTGGGCAGAGGAGATTGGTACACCCCCACATTTCACCTATGTTTAAGTCCCAAGGAATAGATAATGAACCTATTGCCATACACCGGAATCTACTCTATGAATACTACAAATTTATGTATTATATATATGTATGTCATAAAAATTGTAATATCATACAAAAAAAATACTAACATTATTACTAAGATTTAATCCTATGTTGCAGTTAAGAGCTTTGTTAACTTGTTACTGTTATTTGTTGTTGTTTGTTCTCCACAATCTATTATCTCATTTGTTTAAAACAAACAGATAAACTTAATTCAAAAATTACCATAAATAGCACATAAAATTAAAAACTACATTTAACTAATTCTGTAAATAGATAAAAACTTGGTATTAAATTAGCAAAGATTAGTACCATGAAGCTGTATTTTTTTGGAAGCTGAATATTTAAAATTTATATTGCTGTTGATTTTATATTCATAACTATATTATATTATATGGTCCAGTATGTTCCAGTTCCAGTGTTACATGTTTTAACAAATGGAATTTAAAAATACGAGTTTAAAATTCAATATTTCTTAATAGATTTCAAGAGAGCACAAAATTAAATGAGTTGTGTTATCAGAATGTCATATCAGTTATCTTAAGCTCATAACACTATTTTATTTAAATTATTATTTACCTAATACACATTTGTCTTATGAAATATATACTATTGCAAGTTATGGAATTGCCAATACAGAAATCCTAAACTTAGATATACTAGTAGAAAAATAATGACTTCATTGTTTTTAACATTACCATATTTTTGTTTAATATTGTATTTGCAACAAGACCCACTGACACAAAAGGTTCAAGCTAAAGCTTATTATATGCAAAGTGGCCACATAGACCACTTGAAAGTATACAAGTATACGCAAATATTGATATGGTAAACATATAGAAAAAAAAATGCATTAAAAACTTTTAAAGTATGCTTGAATCTTTGAATTTGATACTGTGAATGTTCAAATTCTTCATATACCTAATAATGTTTTGTTTTTAAGAGGAAAACTAACAATAATAACAATGTCTAGATATGACAAATAATGGCTAGCCATAGCCAGTAGAACTATGGTATCGCCAGATTGGAGATTAATGTACAAAATAATACAACACAAATTAAATGAAGGGCAATAGAGAGGTGGAATAAATGCAAATCACCATAACTATACATGTGCCGGCTCAACTCACATACATTTATTCACATTTATTGGGGTAGCCTGACTAGTTGCAGACCTATACGAGGTTCTTCACCATGAGTTCCAGCCGATTGCAGCGAGGTCGCAGCGGAGAGTGTGTGCCACAAAGCGAGTGGCCAAGCAAATATCTTTCAAAAACCTTAATGTACTCATTAAAACTTGCCTGTGACTTACCATTTGTCTCATAGTCATATCTGTCTCTGCCACCGCCACCTCGGCCACCGCGACCACCTCTACCACGACCGCCGCCTCTACTGCCACGACCACGACGCTCACCGAACCCGTTGCTGCCTATGTTATTTGACGAATCTATAAAAGTAGAGAATTTCAAACCTTGTATTGACAATAGATAAAAATATAGAAATGGTAAATTTAAAATGAGATATTTAAATTATTTCATTTCAATTTAAGGTCTAAAACTGTATTTGAGTTCTCTGCATCACATTATAGTAATGTGATCAAAATATGATAATGGCAATTGATACATATATTGTATGTCTGTACAAATATTTGAGGCAACATAAAATACATTCATTGTATGAGATTTTTTAGACTTTATAGTTAAACTGAGCCACAGTTAAAAAAGGTAAACTTTGTATCTACTAAAGAAATTGCCACTGACATCCAAATATAATTCTTTTTTACAAGATTAATTCTAAAAAAAGTTATTACATTGTGCAACACTTGATAAGTGTATCATAACACTAACACATTTACATGGATATTTGTCTCTTTCAAAGTAAGCCGAGAGTACCAAGTACCAAATAACCCTATTCTTATAAATACATGTAAACTAAAGTACCAAATAAAAAAGGAATAATAAATTGAACTAAATAAATTAGCCATTTACCATAAAACACTTTCACTTATTATTATGATAATTTATATACCATCATCATCCTGGAAAGATGTAAATCCTCTTCCTCTTGACAGACTGTGACCTTCGTCGACTTGAAATTGTTCATTGTAGCAAGTGTTTGCAGGCGTCAAGGTTGGGTGTGGCGGAACTACCTGTAAAATATAGACAAAAAATGACAAATAGCCCAATATACACAGGCAGTCTCAAAATGTTTATACTGGGAGGTATTTAGCAGTTTTTCGTTTCAATTGATAAATATATTGAAGTTTTCTTTTATTCTATTTGCAATAGATCATAACGTAAATCAAAATTTTGTTTTTCATATAAATAAAACAGTGGTTTAAAAATTATGATAAAATAGGGAGAAGTAGAAGACGGACACATTTTACATTGAATCCAATGGAGTAGTGAACAAAGCGGGAAAATGTGAGAATGGATGAATGATATAAAACAAGAACACATGGGTTGATGACATTTTTAATTTGGAAATGCTAATGGGAATTTAGAGCATTTAAGTGTTCACATTGCACCATTTCATACAGGCAATCGTTATTATGAGACATATTTTAATCAACTTTGAATTAAGAAAACTGGTAGAATATAAATACCCTCATTTTTGTAAAAAAAAAATTTTACTTGTCATCTTCATCCACTCATGTCTTAATATATTTAAAGGTGGGAACTCGAGTTTTTGCCTGTATATATCTTATCAATTACTATCAATTTTACATAACACTATCTATTTTATTCGAAATGAACAATCAAACTCTTGACACGTCAGGGTTAAAAGACAATCAAGTAATATATTTGTTATTTTTAATATTAAAAACATACGTTACTTACAATTTCAGAATTGTCATCCCATTCGTCATCCATTTCCTGTAATAGAAATATGAATCAAATATTGATGTTGAAATCAATAATACTGTGAAGTCTAAAAACTGAAATATAACACGGTTACCAGAAAAAATAAAAAATATCTGCGCTTTCAGAATATATTAGATACATTGCGGTGCAACCATGGAAATAAAACAGTTTATTAAACAGTGTGAACTGTGACAATATTTAATGAGGAGAAAATTTCCCGATGCCTACCCGAAAATTTGTTCGTTGTCCAATTATAACTTAATTTGAAATGAAATTAACATTATTTGCCATTTAAATCTCATTCTGCAGAATATTTATTACGAGAAGTTATACAAAACTTCTATTGTACAATAACTTCATATTACAAATAATCACAATAATTAACAGTACGAATACTAACGAACCGATTTACAAAGACCGGCAAAGCAAATTACACGTGCTAAAATTAGCATATAATAATATCTTGACAGATGTATCAAGTGCTTTATTACTTAAAATTACATACTTACAACTTGGAATTAAAGATAAATGAAAATTTAGAGAATTATTTTAAATAATAAAATGAAATATTTTTTAGACAAAGACGTTAACACAAATCTATGGCGGCGAAGAAGGAATAACAGACAGCTACGATTATATAGAACGATCATTTCAATCAGAGCTGCCAGATGTCAAAATGCAAAAATCGCAATTTCAGCTTTAAAAAATCGTACACCATGGATGTACTCGTATAGAAGTTGTGAGCCGAAATAAATTTATTATAGATTAGATGTTATGTACTATATTCCAATCACTTCATTTTTATGAATACAGTTGAACATTTGTATTATTTCATGAATTGTTGAATGTCATTATTTTAGAGTGTTACAATTACACCTAATAGAACGTTACGTTCGCCGAGTGAATGTAATTCGTTCGCATTCTTTGGTATTTTGGCCAACAATATGAATAAAGTACTGAATGGCAAACGTGAGCAACGGCAAATTGAGTGTGTGGAGGAGCGTGAAGTATTAGTATTAATATTAAGTGCAATGGTCGTTTTTTCTTGTTAGCTGTTATACCATTGATATATTTTTAGATACGTTACCTGATTTTATTCTTAAACGTAACACCACGCTTGTAATCCCCGAAGGGGTAGGCACAGGAGTGTAGTACCTTCCCACGTTTCAGATGTTACGTTTACATCCCACGGAATAGGTGGTGAGTCTATTAACATACATTGGGAACAGATTCAGACTCCGAGTCATTATTGGAAATTCTAAATTAGAAAATTCCAATAGCTCCTAACGCTCGCTTAATGAAGGTGAGTGTTGGCGAGCACACGCGTGAAGAGAGTTCACATCGACTCGTACGCACTTGCGTGTCGCGTCGCCTCGTCATCACTCGTTTTCTTCTAAAAAATTTAGCAAAGGTAAAAGTAGCGAATATTAGCGCCTGAAATTTCATTAATTGAGTATATTGAGGAATACTACTCGGTGACCTTGCCGAGTGTCTTGCCCAAGAGTGTGAAGTAGTGGCTTATGACTGTACTCAAGTTACATATGTATTTAATCGATGTTGTAGCTATATTGTTTTTCATAAAAAAATAATCTTTATAGAAATTTTGCAACTATATTTTTAAAGGTATTCTTTTGTTTTTGGTGTATAATAACAAAAATTATTTATATAGAAATTTCGAGTCGGCTGTAAAAATGTAACATGGATTCTGGCAATCCTGCACTTATGTCCAATATATATTCTCCATCCCAGTGCAAGGCTGTGGTAGTGGTGACCTTACAAAGGTTTATAAATAAACATTTTAGCTATGTATGTAATTCATTGATTTATTACGTGCATGGGTTATTGTCATCGTAATACACGATGCACGAAATAAAAAAAAAACTTTCAATAGTGATCCTGTGTGTGTTAACATAATTCGCGTAAAATGCTTGTTGGCGTCTAGTTTTGCGGCGCAAGCAAGTTTACAAAATAAACGATGGCTGATATGGACACAGTTAAAGTGTCGGTTGTGACAGAGCGTACAGCCAGCATTATACAATGTTCAAGCACCTATACAGCTGAGGAATTGTGTATATCCCTGTGTAAGAAGCAAAATATACCTCCGTTGACGCGAACTCTGTTTGCTTTAAGGATCAAGGGTACAGATTATTTCCTCAAAGATAACAGCAAAGTTCTCTCCAGCTCGAGGGATTACGAACTTAGAATTCGTTTTAAGGTACCTTAAAAAAATCTGTGAATTTTTTGTTTCTGCTATCTAAGATTACGTGACTTGATGATTTTTTCAATACATTAGGGATATGTTTTGTTTATTAAGCATTTGCCTCAGATGTTCGCTGAGTATACATAACTACCCTTGAAAGTAGTTGGATTCTGAAACGATATTGTTTGAATATGCGTAAAAAGTTTATATATATTTTGGTATAGTTATATGCAAGGTTGATGTCAATTGGCTAAATTGGCTTTTGAAAACAGCTTCAGTTCATAACTCTTACAGCTGTTATCCAATAAACTAAATTGAGTTTGTTGATATGTTTTATAAAGTGAGTTACAAATTATGTGAGACCCAAATTAATGGTGGAATGTGAAAAAGTGTTCGGATTATTTTGTAGGCAATTTTCTTATATTTGATGCAACTATATAAAATCAAAATTTACAAATTGTAGTTATTAAGTGTATTCGAGTTTTTCTGTTTTAGTTCTATGTCTAGATTTATGCCTGGTGTCACATGCCCAATGAGAATAAGCTTACCTCTATCACATCATGGAATGGGATGAGATAACTGGTGAAATGTGGGTGTGTTCTACACTCCTCTGCCTACCCCTTCGGGAATTACAACCGTGATGTTATGTTACATCATGAGATGCACAACATAACTGGTGAATCATGTACTACACTCCTTTTGTATAGGCAAATGTGATGTTAAGTTATAAATTTTATCTGACTTCCCTATGCTTAGATAATATGTTACCAACTACACACATGTATTTCTTTGTAGGTGTAGGCAGAGAAGTCTAGTGCTCACATTTTTCACTTTTCAGTGAGTGAATGAGTACTAGGTGATATTACACCTGTAATTTCCAGAGGGGTAGTACACACACAGTACTGTATTTGAAGTAAAAATGTTAATCATATCCAGTATATCTTTCAAAATCTCATACTTCTATTACATTGTATCTGAGTGACATTAAGAATCATCATTATTGTTAAGTATCATTTATAGATTTACTTAGTCTGTCCTGTCTATCTAATTTCATATTACCTCTCCAATTTAGTGACCGTTCTTATAATTTTTTTAAACAAGGTCAGCAATATAAGTTGCTGAAGATATAATAAAAATCCAGAATATTAGTTTTTGTCATGAATCCCCTAATACAGTGTAGTCTATAAAACTTTAAAGAAACATTATAATTGAACAACAAAATTTTTTTTTTTAAACTATTTTAAAAATTTTAGTTTCACAACTATTTTATTCTATATATATAGATTAGTATCAATAAGTCAGCAGTGTTTATATTGTGTATCAATTCTCCTTCTCATAATCTATATAGATATGGTATTTTTAATTACTGCATTGTTATGGGGCACTACATAATTATATTCTTTCCTAAAGGTTTAAAAAAAAGTCATTTTCCTCACACATAGTCAAGCAGTTTACATTTCATTACAATTCCTACTAAAATGGTAATTAAAATATTTACACAGGTACTGAGGCTCGGTTTGCTGATTACATTAGACGAAATTACTTATGACTATTACTTCCAACAAGCGAGGAATGATGTCAATGAAAATAAAATACCAGAAATCAAGTATCCAGAACATAAACAAGAGCTTTTGGGACTCGGTATTGCAGATATGTAAGTATAGTTTGCATTACCTATAATGTTAAAAGGTGGTAAGTCCCGTTTATTCTTATATGTTAGAAGCTTTACAACTGTTTGAAGTGTATATGGTTTAGCGAAGACGAATAGGAATGGATGAAATTTGTTTGTATCAATATACAGTACATATTAATGTTCTTTAAACATTAGCATTTGGTGATATGTGACATTCCAAAATCACCTTGTAATAATTACCTCATTGGTCTAGCGATTGCAAGCACAACTACTGATCAGGAGGCCTTGGATTATAATCCTGAATTGAGTGCTATTGGATTTTTCTAATTTACAATTTCTAGTAGTGGTTCGGAGCCTGATTCTGT
>DWEE01000899.1:0-14892 GCA_018245755.1 Parelbella macleannani | reverse complement strand
TAAATAACATACACGTATAACAAATATAGAAAATAAGAGGCATAACTTTAAAATAAAATAATATCTCAATATACTATATCCGTAGTAATCTCCCACGTTAATAACTTTTTTCTAATCTAACCACAGCAAACAAACCTCAGCCATATTTCCTGCAATACTGATATCCATTATTGTCGGTAATTTCTCAGAATTATATCAAATTATAATAATACTTCAATTCATATTTACGCAACCAATGCTCGGTCTATATACGTCGACTGCAATATACTAGATTACAATCCAGCATTGTGTGGCAACACAACAGATAATATAATGGCCGTGTTGGCAGTGCGAAGGGCCAAGTCTGGCAAAAAGTTCTTGGCTTATAAACGATTAGTCGTTTTGAAATATTTTTGTTTTGACGGTTTGATAACTCTTATCGTATTGTTAGAGTGAAGATGAACGCTGTTTGGTCATTTTAAAATCGGTTGATAACGTAATAATTAGATAGAAGTGTTTTAGTTGTTTATTAACTGCAAAGTTTTCTTCAATAATGAAAAAAAACGTAATATTACGCCTGTTTTACTCGAAGGGATAGGCAGAGGAGTGTAGTACTCTCCCATGTTTAACCAGTAACGTTAAGTCCCATGAAATGATAGGTGGTGAGCCTCTTACCATACACCCGGCACAATTCAATTTTTCGTCAATGAAATTTTTTTAAATTTGAATTTTCGATTTTGGAATTTCAAAAGATTTCGGTTTTCGATGTGAGCTGTGAGACTCCAGTGTCATATTTATTTAAGGTTAGAATAGAATTGTAACACATTATTTTAGCTGTATTATTAAATAAAAAAAGGAAACATTAGTTTGTTTCCAAAATGTTTTGTTCGTCTTTACATACATATATACTGTTAACATGTTTGTCACTTAACGCCGAGACCTTAATTTTTTTCTGTATTTGCCTTCAATAACTAAAAGGCGAATATTCTGTACTTTTTAAATTTAACAAAAATAAAATTTCAAGTTGCTTCTTCCATTACAATTGTATTTTTTTCCCTTTACCTTCCAGGTTTAATTTAAATACATTTATAGATATATACAAATGTAAACATATGTAGGTATATATAAATATATGGAATAACGTGGATATTGCACCACCGCACGCCCCAATTCATAACAATGCAATTTACGGTAAATGAGAAATTACAATGTACATTGCACAATATGGAAAAACTAAAACAGGAAATGGTGTTTGCCTAGCTTATCGCGCGAATAGAAACAAATTAAATTAATTATTTATCATCTCTCTATTGTTTTATTTAATTAATGTCAATGATCATGTTAAGGGAATGCATAGTTATAGTAAGTAAGTAAGTAGTAATGATCAAATAGGTAATCACGTAACTAACAAACGTATAGCCAAATAGTCAAAAACACATCCGTAATATGCATTTAGAACGTCGTTAATAGTTATTAGTGTCAACAGAACTTCATATATTCGGTGAAAATCTAGATTAGACTAGTATTAATAATGAATATCTACATTTATAAGTAAATATTTATCAGTATGTATTCTATTTATTAGCTGTCTGGTTACCGTATGCCAGACTCTACCTACTTCGCAATCAGATAGTTGCATGTAGAGACGTTCCAAGTTATTTATTATTATTATTATTATTTACCTCCGTTTCAATGCGCGTATGAAAACAACATAGCTATTGTTATCATATTTAAAGATTGATAAATGTATAAGTAGCAGCTGAAAGTATATAACCATTAAGTGTTCCTGAGTTATATGTCTTGGTACATTATTGTGGTACAGCATTCTAAGTTACTTGGCCTGTCAACCTTTAGACTTGTAGCTGATGTACTGATAGTGCATCTCATGTCTGTGGACAGAAGTTGATGGCCGATACACGATACTTCATCTAACTGCATATCGTACGAACACTGCGTCGGGAACTCGATATGTTTATTGATCGTTTGTTCTTATTAAAACATAGGGCTCTATGCCTAGATACGATTAAGTAAAACGTTTGTATTTCAATACTATTATTATATCCCTCCGCCAGGTCTCTTAGGATGTAGGCAGACAACACAAAGCATGAATTATCTCTATCTTTATAAACTCACTTAATTACTTATATGTACATGATTATATTAAATGATCAAAGCAGAATTCCACATATTGAATGATGTTATTCATCTCTTCACGAAGAAAATATTACATAAAAACTAGTTATTTAAAAAAAAAATTACGTGGGTATACCTATGTAAAATATTACTAATCTCCGGATCCGTATCTGATAACCTGTATGAAAATAATAGGTGAGTAATATCATTTGAGGCTGTACGATGTAATATAATATGTTACAGTTACAACGGATTATGTTCCAGCGAATAATCAGATATAAGATACAATACAAATGTATATAAATAGGTCAGGTACTGCCTGATGGAGATCGGCACGCGTGTATGAAGAGAGTGATTGATAATATTGAAGAAGCAGGCCAGATTTGTATGATAAGTAGTATAGAGATATTTGACGCTTTGGTCTCTTTACTTATCCAGTACGCGACCTGGCGTGATGATATAATATTAACAATAATAATGCAAAACCATTTATATATATACACAATTAATATGAAAATAACATTGTTAAATAGTACTTAGTTCATTATCAAGATGAGATACTCGTTGATGTCTTTTCCTTGAAAAATAACGATTTATGAAATGTGTGGTTTATTCCGTTTACCACACCATGTATAGGACGTGAGGTTTATTCTAGAAGGCTGGCTGTAAATACAAGCGCAAACAATGCCCGGTGTTTAAAAATTGTACACTGACACATTGTACCAACTTTGAGTTATCTATTAGTATGCTTAAGCCGTGTTCATGTAGAGTCTAGCTACCGATTTCGTGCTGGTCGCACTCAAGTGGTATTTTCCCTTTCTAGTGTTTAATAAAGCTAGTTTACGTCTCTATGAAAGTGTGATAGATAACTATATATTATTTTAAGATTTTTGTTTTGTCCTTAATTGCTGTTTAAATGAGCATTAAATGTTATTATCAGAGTACTAGCGATGTGTAATTAATTAAATCTTGCAATTAATGTAGATGATAATTAGTTGCTATTTCTATGATATGCCAAAAACGTAATTATAAATAACGGTAACCATTCATTCATTAGGTTTTAATTACGTGATTATTATTACCAAATCATTTTTAAACTTTAATGAAATATAAAAATACGTTTTCTGTATAATTAAACTGTGTCAGTTTAGTTTGGGGATGTTTTTCTAGAAAGCATCTATTATATCAAAATACATGCATATACATCGATTTATCGGCGGGAGCTCATGAAGAACGACCCCAGAAAAGTCGAAAACTAGTCGGGCCATCCCGTGAAAACATACCTGAGCTTAGTCGGTGATTAATTTTTTTCATCATGTATATAGGGACTGATGGAACATTTAAAGTTTACTGCAAGTAATTTATCGCCCAATGCGTGTGTACCCATAGATGCGGTAGAGGGGGGGGAGTGACGCCGGCGAGCGCGTGTGTCGCATGCTAATTCCGCGTCATTCAACGGAGCTATGAGCGGACATGACTAGCAACATGTGATGTTTACGACGCTAGTATTGCGCTTGTCGCCCGTACTATACTTGTATGTGTAGTTTTGATAAGGAAAGTGGAAAGTTCTTATTTGCGTCGCATATTATTAATCTCGTTGTTATAACAGCGAATATGTTTTATTCTATATGCTAATTGTTTTGGTACATAATATTGTATGCAACGATAATTTGATCGTCTCTATAGGTTATATTATTTCCGAAAAATTTAATACATTTTTTCTTTATAAGGAAAAATATTACAAGTTATATTTACTACAGTTACTAAACATAATAGTAAATATGATTAATAAGACTGAATATTATTATTTTTATATTTTTGGTAGCAAAATGTTATTAAATAAAATGTAATACCTTATTAAATGACCGCAGTAATAGTCTAGTGTGTAAAAGTACAAACTTTCCGGACAATAGGTTTCAAACCTGACGCAGACCTCTAATTATACGATATTATATGCGTTTCATAAACAAGTCTCTACCGCTGCAACGGTAAAGAAAACATTACATGGAACCTGTACTACTGTTTTCACCAAAGCACATGAAGTTTTAATCTGTACTTGGTAATGGGTGGGAAATGTAACTGTGAAACTTATTATTGTGATAAGTGAATTATTTTTGTATAACTAGGATTTAATTGAAAGTATAGGCGATTGATTTTAAATTGTACATGAAAATATTTAAAGTCGCCAAATAGTTTGAATTAGACACCGCGAGGAGAGCTTCACTAGACGTGTGTGTCGCATACTAAATCTGTCTCATTCGAGTACATATAAGCGGTCCTGCCTAGCAACACTAATATTTATGGTGCTTATTTTTGGACTTGTCTTTAATTTATTTTTGTTACACTTACCCAGTAAGTAACTTTACGTAATGGTACCATACTAATAATAGTTTTATTAAATAACACTTGAATTACCGCGATTTCCATTATAATACAAAATATTTTGGGATACGCGGCATCTCATCCTAACGTAGACAGACCCAAGCTACGGCAACCAAACACCTTATAAACTACAAATAAACATATATTTACATATTTTTTACTTACATTAATCAGATAATAATACAATTAACGCATTATGATGATTATAAGAGCAATAAATTTGTTAGTAAAAATATGAATCAATGAAATACAACTGAAAAATCAGACCAATATTGTATTGATAAGCAGACTTAGTTATTAATTTCTTCTATAGCTCTAGAGGGGAGTGACCGGAGATTCCCGCGTGGCATATTAATTCCGCGTCATTAAACGTAGCTGTGAGTAGACATGACTTGACATAATGTGGTGTTTATGACGCTAATTTCTATACCCACCTCTCGCACTTCGTGTAACGTTTGTCAATAAATACAAGAGATTTATATATTCAATAAATGCTGTTCTTTTTTCATTAAAATGTAAAATATAAAAATCTTTGGATATATGCTTATATGGCGATTCAATTATAAAGTAGGCAGAGCCTGTGTGATCGTTATCAGAGACGACTTACCAACTACATATATGTATACGTAATATAAATATATATTTGTATAGCTAATATTGTTATATATAAAATAATGTACAAAAAACGTATGGGATGAATATTTTTCAATTAATATTTGCAACTACATGTCATCCAAGCGAATCATAATGATTAAACATAATATTTGAAGGCTTTGTTTTAAGGTTTGATGTACATATATTACTTTGGGATCATGGCAATAATGCAAGCCGTTCGTGTTATCCATACTAAGTTTGTGTCATTTACTAATGTTGTTTGTGATCGTAGTTATTTTTCTTTTGTGCATTATACAACGTACATTTATTTATAGTAAGTATACTAAGAGCAAGGTAATGTTTATTATTTAATTTAATGAAAATATTTCTTGTAGCTAATGCCAATATACATTTTGTTATAATTGTATAGGCTCACAACCTACATATTTCCATTGGGACATAAACGTAACAGGTGAAACGTGGTGAGTGTATTACACTCTTCTGCCTACCCTTCGGGGATTACGGTGTGATGTTAAATTATTTTAATTGAAATATACATGGCAAAATTCAGACCTATAAGTTGTTTGATATAAGTTTAATAATTATCATTATTATTATGAGCCTATTTCCGTCCACTGCTGGGCATAGGCTCTCCGATCGAACGCCTCTGAGCTCGATCTTCAACTCGTCGCATCCAACTGCTGGCAGCCATTTTGCGCAAATCGTCACTCCACCTAGCTGGAGGGCGTCCTACGTTCCCCCAATGGCGCGCACCTAAGTTTGATATACACGATTAAATTTTAAACCTGTCTATGAATTTTGGTATATACCTTTGGGTTATCTGACACTAGTACCCGCGCGTCATAAGAGCAATACCGAGACATATGTACGTGCCTCGTATACCAACCAATGCCGCGTCATTCAACGACCAGTTACTGCGAGTGGACATGAGTAGGAACGTACGATATTTATAGCACGTGTTACGTGTTGCTCGTCACTCATATATTATTTAGTTAGTTTTTCTAAAGCCTTGATATATTTGTCGAGTTATACAGTAATAAGTTTATAAAACTTTTTATTCGATACTAAATAGTTGGCTACTGTCTTGAATACTGTTTTATAATCTTCTATTTATAAACCTTTTAAAGAGATAATAGTGTTTTATAAAATATTTGTGCTGGACATAACTAGCAAATGGTTGTAATAATATTTTAATTTCTTAACAATAACTTACCGACGACAATGATTCTTATTTTGTGTAACTTTTATTTAATGAAAAATACGATAGCACTGTTATTTATGTGAGAAACACACCTGTAACTTTGTGTGTGTGAGATAAACAAGCGCGTAAGCGTAAATGTGTGTGTGTTTATGTACATATATGTGTCTACGTTCATAATTTATGTAATCACTAATAATTATTTATGAGAATGATTACAATTAATAAAATTTGATATTATAATTTAGAACCTAGTAGTGTCGTTATAAATAGAATAACATTTGAATTTCCAATTAATTGCATATTCAGGTAATATTAACATAATAAGACATATGTTAATGTTCACAATTTATAGACGACTAAGATCATTAAGTGTAACAAGATTTAATAATAATAAATTATATCATATCAACACTCACGGGGTAGGCAAAGAATATCGACTGACAAAATTTATATCCTGACATACTAGACGCGGTGCTGTTACCAAATGAGGGACATTATATAATTATCTAATAATAAAAACATTAATAATAGCAACGCTTATTGAATTCTAACAATTAAATTTAATTGACCTAAAACTTTAACAGTCAAATTCTGTGAAACAAAAACATATTAATCCGTGAATTTGTCATCACAGATTTATAAAATACCGCAGATGGATGAATCAATGAAAACTTTAAACAAGGTCTATTTAAGCCGTTCTCTTAATCAGTCTTATTTTATAGAGTTCCGAAAATCCGTCTAAATTAACTTTAGTCTATTAAGATATTATAAGAATAATCTCATAACGCTCTATCATGTTTGAAACCCATTTAATCGTACCTTATACTTAGAGCATCAAAAAAGTACAAAGGCTTATAGATTGCGTCAATCGTCAAATAATTGCTAATAATGATTAATCTTCATCAATGTGCATTTAATGTGGCATTATCGCATAAAGATTAACGAAATAATATATTTAACGATAAAAACTTTGAAAGGAATTAAGTTTCGTATTATGAGTAATGAGATATTCTAGTGCGATACGATATGAGTTATTAAGGAGTTATTTATTTTCAAGTTGGTTATAATTGTTATAGCGTGGGTAATAAGAATGATGTTCAGATAGTTATTTATTGTTGATGTAACTCTAGTATAACTCTGATACCAGATACTTACCGCTACCTAGATCCAGTTCTCATTATCAATGAACAGTTTTATTAATGCATATAAATTAAACATATGATTATATTAATACTATTGTCACCTAAAATCGACATGCGTTTTACAGAGCGATGAGTGGAAAAGATGTACTTCGGGTATAAAGATATTGAGATATTTGGCACTCAGTGCTCACAGCCTACCTCCTGAGCGATGGCGCGATGGCGCGGTGGTAAAACAGAATTCATTATGTGAAACCTGTTTGTTTATACACTAACATCGCGGCGTCACTTCAATAGATAACCATAGACATTTCATTACGGACTTGTGGAACTTGATTAACATCTCCGCCGTCCCGTTAGTTCAGGAAGCGCGTTGTTAAAAATCAACAAACGTGCAATGATTATGTGAAGATTAAATTAATTTACCTCGGAACACGGCAGTGATGGAAAATGGATTCTAAATGCGACGATCGATCACTGCTGATGGATACCAAAACTCATTCTTGATTAAATAGATCAGTTGCTGACTGATGGGAGAAACAGAAGTCTCGTATATAAAGGTGCGTGCGTGAACAGAGAGATGTATATAGAATTACGTCAGCTCTCTAAGGATTGACCTATTTGGCATCTGGTGCTCTCTGCTTATCTATTATCACCATCTGCTTGTTATTATTATTATCATCACATCAATGCGTTCATCAACTCACGCTTATGTTTATAATTCATAGTATTATATAACATAACTCTAATTACAATTCTAAATATTATTCATCTCGTTATGTTCATTATAAAAATTACACTCACCTGAAATTGTATACAGGTATAAATATACGCAAGTGTTTCATAAGTGAATTATATTTTAATGCTAATTAGAAATTATAACCAACCGTGCATATACGAGTATGTATGTAGTACTAAGCATTTTGAAATTTTGTTACAATTAAAATTAAAACCACGTTAATAAAAGTATCTGTATATATTTGTATAAAATAATACCTTATAATTAAAAGAATCATTATGAATGTATTATATATTTCTTCGCTAGATCTTTTGTTACAAAAACATTTCATGTTTGAACTATGTACCAATTAAACTCACGTACTGTTTTTCGGGATATCTCGACTCATTACGGATCTATCCGAGGTCCTTCTGAATGAGCTCCTGCCGATAACTGCTTGTGTGTATATAAAAGTATCAAAATAAATATAATCAGTACACAATTGACGATTTTCAATAGTTTAAACAATAGTTTTCATTTCTCGTGCTAAGGATTCATCGAACGAGCTCTACAAAATCGAAGTTAGCAATTTAGAAACTCAAAAACCTTGATCTTTATACGATATCAGAGCGGAGTTCACTCGGCACTCGGGGCGAAGCTCTACGAACCAAAATTATATCATTATTGTTTATATTATACTTGTTACAGCCTTGGGCGGATATTTCTGAGCTTTTTATATCTATGAATAGGACAGGGCATATGTAGGCCATTTAGCCAAATGTGTTAAAAACTTTTATTTAAGAGCGTAGGTAGATTACTAAAAATATATTTTCGGCGAAAGAGCATCCAAGCATTAAATCCGTCCTTTGTTAATAGTAATATAGGTAAATTAACACTAACTCGATTTTTGTCATTTACTTCAGAGTTCTTTAGAATATAAGCTTTTCAATATAAGTTGGTTCTATTATGAAAAATATTTCCAATCAATTGAGCTCCACATTGCATTTTCATGATTTTTTACACTGTTTTTTTAACTTCAAGCTCATAATCAGGTTCCTGACGCACCCTAACCAGTCTGTTTACTTACGTTTAACACAATTAAATAACAAGAATCCGATACAATGTTTACAAACAAATATGAACAATTTTTATAAAACAAACAAGCAAGAGGGCGATATGAGTCATGACAACGTTCGGTTGGGTGAAAGTTCCAGGCTTTCGAGTTCGGAGCTCAGGTGACGGCAATTACACGTATTAGTAGCGAGCTTACGGGCTTTCGATATTAACGAGGTGTTGTTTTGTTTTATCAGAGCTTTTTTATTTGTCTGTTATGCTTTGCTCGTAAAGCTTTTGTTTTTGTCTAGAGACAGTAGGTGTTACGTGGGTTATATTACAAATATAAACGTAATGCGTTTAAGGGTGGGAGGCAAGTCAATTGTTGGAAAAGAACACATACATAATACTGGGAATTTGGATAATAACGAATCGTTGGATAGCTCGTTGGATAACATGGCGCAGATGTAACGAGTCCTTGTTTCGTCTTACCTTTCGTATTACCCCTGACTATTTAAAGGAAAAAATAAAAATATAGCCTAAAATACGATCTTAGACTCTAACCAACATGCTTGACTAATTGCACACGAATCTTTCTGTTTGATAAACATAATATGTATGTATATTTATAACCTAACTGGTAAAATGTGGGATTGTACTATACTCCTCAGCCTATCTCTATTATTATTGGACAAATAACTAAGTATTAGGTTTATTGACAACTGTTGCTAACTAAACTAAATGACTCAGAAAGTTCTCGTGTAGACATGATCTATTGGTTGTAGATTACTAGTGTGTGTGCGGCTGTTCCCAACAGCCACATGCATCCACCAACCATTCAGCTCGCTTCCTGTCATGTTTATAAAAAAAATACTCTGTATACACCCATTCGCTCTCTTCATAATATAAAACGTATGCTTTTTTGTTAAATATATGTAACTTATTCACAAATATGAATATTTGTTAATTTATTCAACCGTAACAAAAAACAAAGTGATTCATTTCCATATATCTACGTGTCTTGCAATAAATCATACACAAAGATGCATGGTTTTAATAACACAATCATAAATATCTTCGAATTATTACAAAAACGAAACATCGAACTAATAAAACCATAGTTTTAAAAATCGTGCTACTGTTAATATATTCTCCTTAGACATTCAAATTTATGGTAATTTAAAAGTCCATTTCAAATCATTCTAATACCCGAGTAACAAATTATTATATTATATCGATAAACTAATTAATTCGCTATAACATTATACGGAATCATAGAACGGTAACGATTATTGAAATCGATTAAAACTGATCGATATTATGAACTTGGTAAGATTAAAAACTTAAAAAAATAATGCCATTGGAGTTCAATAGTGTGGGTACTTGACATTCCAAACGGTGATTACATAAGCATGGACACTGATTAAAGTCAAATAATTGCAACTGAATTATTTTCATTAAGAAATCACAATAGTTCGATAGAATTAAATATTTAATCAATTGGAAATTAAGATATGTCGGTATTAATGATTGTATCAAATAATTGTATTAGTAATATAATTTACCGTTTTAGATGAAAATATGAAAAACCGTAAAATAAGCGAGCACAACTAAGATATTTCCGGTAATAATTAAAATCAATACAACAGTGTTAACAAATAATTACAGTATAAATGTGGATGATATGTGAACTATAGATTAAACAAAGAATTACGCAAATTTCTAGTGCGTTTTAAAAATGAGACACATCTTTATATTTTTACGGAGTTGAAATTTATAAATTATGGTCACAAAATGGTAATTATAAATTCACTTAACAATATTTTACGAAACTAAGCCGCTGTTAAAATAAAATCTGTAATAAACGTGCCGAACTTTATACTAAATAAATAAATACAACCTTCATCAAAACAAAAGTACAGTTTTAACCGCGAAAACAACTTTATAAATAGAACATTAAAAAAAACTCGAGGCAGTGTATCCTGACATCTGTCTGTCTAATACGATTAAGTACGTACTTTTTGCTATAAGTATGTACATATGTATGTGTTTGTAATCTTGTGCAAATAGGCGTATATGTGTGTGCGTGTGTCTATTTATGTGTGTGTGTGTATACTATTTAACAGTAGGTACTCAAGCGGTAAAACGCCGCGGTTAACTCGTTTTGAATACGCATTGAATATTATGAATGACTTTTTCTAACTGTAAGTATCTAGTCGGGAATCGTAAATACTTATCTACCGGCAATGACGGTACGTACTACGGTTTAATATTCTAAGGTCGTGTTCTCGTGTCGGTAATTCAATTCTATCTCTTTCTTTCCTCTTTATGAATTGGATAAGTAATTCTATGTTGTTTTCAAGTCTCCATATGTTTTTCCTCTTTTTTCGTGGAGTAGAGAAAAATTTTTGTTCTTGTTCAATCGAGCCTCAAAAACAATCTATCCCTCCTCACCATAGGAGCTACTCAAGCTCAGCAACCTTGACTTCTGAAGATGTGAAGGTTGATAATTCTAACAGCAAACGATTACACGACAATAAACCTTATTATATATTACAATAACAGCTACATCAAGATAACTTAAAGGTACTCTGAGTCAGGCGGTGATCGAACACGCTTAATATCATAACCGCATAACCGTTCCCGTGTAACGGAAAGTTAAATCAGATAGTATAATCAGTTATTCCAGGTTTATTATTATTAATTTAATTTAATTTAATCGTTTATTTCAATCACTAAGGATCATAATTCATGATACACAAATCAACAATTCAGCCAAAACAAGCATTAAAAAACCAGCAAAACATTATTAAAAACAGGCAAAAAAGATTAGAATTAAAGTATTTACAGGATGATTAATGTACGTTTATTAAGTCTAGCAGCGGATCGAAAACTTTGTTGTTCTATTTATTGAAGTAACAATGTGAGTTAGTGACTGAGGAAGTGGATATGAATAGCGGTCACAAATATCAATAATACAATCATCGTCGTCGTTATAATTAAATTAAACCTACTGGGACTTAATCGTTAACATTAATTAAGAACAATTCATGTTTACAATATCAATGTCGAAACACGTGTTAACATTTTACAACACAGTTTAGGATTTTCCTCGTGCATAAATCAAGTGTTTTTTTCATTTTGTATTCTATATATCTTTGTATCGTATTTTACGAATCATATATGGTGAGATTTATGGGTGAAGCGATCAAGAGCGCACCGTAACCGCGCCGCGAGCCATGGGGTCTTCCATCAGAACCGTGAAAGTGGTAATAAATTAAACATATTTAAGCCAACCCGAATATCTGTGAATTGGCTCGGAGCGAAACGTGCGCGGACGTCTACCCGAAATAATATTCAAAGACTAGCGGACAATAAAAGAATAATGTTAAAGTTTGCTATCAGTGTAAGTATTATTACAAAATGTATTGTAAACCGTTTTTCTAAGAAATTCATTATGACAAAATATATAAACTTTATGTAAGAAATTCATTATGACAAAATGTATTCTGTCCTTAGAACCTATCGGTGGTTTCAGAAAGGAGAAAATTAACTTCCTAAATAGTTAAATGATTTACGAACTATAAACATAATAACTACATTTACAGGGCAGTAAAATGCACGAGGAGTAATATACGTATTAATAATTTTATATCTAGTATCGGGGATTAAGGGAATCTTAACCTAAGTTTCTGCTACACACGTGATACCTTAAGAGGACGCGCATTGGCCATAACGCTAAAGGATATTTCTCGTGGTGAAGCTGGCACGTTTCGGAGTTCTTTGTAAGCATAGCCTATTTGGTAATCTCTATGACGAACGATTATTTTGAGGTTATATGCAGCGGCTAATAGCAGGAAAATTGTGGTGTAAAGCTCTTCAAGAATACGTTATGCCGATATTTCATTATTTAACCTGAGATTTTATACAATGTCCATATTATTTTACTGACCAATAAACAAAATACTCTATTCAATGTTCCATCAGATTGAAATGTATAGAGTTTCAGCGACAACAACTGCTATAAACGTCATGTTGCTATTACGTTGAAAATTAACCCTTACTGAGACGGAGATAGACTCCAAATTAGCTTCTTGACTCAAACTTTCAAAGTATATGTAGGCAGTAAACCAATAGTTTTTATTGCTCTATTCTTTGCACGCTAGGTCAGTAGGACGTTGGAAGGTACTATTAGGGTTGATAAATTGTTCTGTTTGTGAATAATTTACACGTTAATAATAAACTCTATATAGGGCTAAAGTTTAATGTCACATCCTTAATGTAGAATTAGTTTAATGTAAATATTATGTTTTGATAAACTTTGATTATCAATTTTCGATACAACAATATAGTAAGGAGGCAGCCGTATTAAAATGATTTTGAATTTGGAATAAATTAAGGTTTTATTTTTTTAAACTAAAAATGTTTTAGTGAGTTTTAGTGGACAATGATTTTAGATAAGCTGGAGCGCTATGTCCTTTTTATTATAGACATGCCAACATCTAGACTATACCTGAGGTTGTTATAATAATACATCACGTCAATTTATATAACACGTTGCTATATACATAATATATTCACAAGACGTAAATAGATTAAACGAGCACATATAGCCTGATTGATGATTCTGTTAATTGGCCCAAGCTGTATAGAATATTAAAATAGGAATTAACAAAATTAACGATCTAAGCAATTTTTAATTTGTTTCATCTATTATATGTATACCATTAATATTCTCTGTTCTATTCGAGTGTATTATTTACTGTCAGAATCACGACTAGTTCATTGGCTTAGTGGTCGCGAATAGGACTGCTGAGAAATTTGGTCTTGAATTCGATTTTCGGATTGTACGAAGTATTATTGAGTTTTTATAACTTTAAATTCTTCGTAATAGCTCAGAGTCTGGATTTGTATCGATGTATGACAATAGGCTCACCTCCTATTATATGGGACGTATAACATAGCTGGTAAAATGTGGAAGTAATACATACCTCGGCTTGCCCCTACGTGGATACAGAATCAAAAGATATAATTGTAAGTACCGGCAATATGAAAATAATTCAAATTTTTTCCTAAATCTTTCGTCCTTTAATACTTTTTGAGATCTACGAGTATAACAAAGATTTTCTCCAAACTGCAAAAATAATTGTCCTGAAGGTTCTTAATCTACATATACATATATTATGAGCGTTTTTAGATCAAACATCAATATTTCGCTATTATGGTAGAGTGTTGGTTGGCTGATATTTTGAAAGGGAGTAGGCTGCACACTAAAGATCCTTTTTATTTAAATTAAGCTACAAAACAATGAACCAAAACAGACTGTACATTACATAATCTATATTTTTGTACTTATATTTGAATTTATTAGCGTATTATTTAAATGTCACATTTATATAAACATGTCGCGTGCTCATAGCAGGTGAATTATAAAAAAAAAATCGAATTATTCAAATATATAAGACACACTTTTGACTACTTTATGACTCTACAATTGAGACAAAGGGAAAAATAAATAATAATAGAGAGATCAGCTGTCAGATTAAGAGACAATATCTCTCTATATACACGATCTGAACTATGTCCTTTTATATTGATTGAAGCAGTCTAATTTGTTATTGTAGGTCATTTACTCGCCCACAGTAATAAGTACGGTACATGTAACCGAATTT
>DWEE01000898.1:0-14894 GCA_018245755.1 Parelbella macleannani | reverse complement strand
CTGTTATCTGTCCATCAGATGGTGGGCGGGTCTACTCTGAGTTGACCAATGCATGGTTGCAACTTAACAACCTTTATATAAAAAAACAAATAATTTCTTACTGTTTTACGTAAGGCAACATTAACTCCACTTACCATTTGTGGAACATTAAACACATGCTTGCAACACTTCGACTTCACGGATCAACTTTTCCGCCAGAATAATAAACAATGGAAATGTGGTCATTTTACGGCAATTTGACGAGGATGATGCGCGGTTACGATTTTGTCTGGAAACCAGTTGACAAATGAAATGTTTTTTCATCGCAAATTGCTGTAATGGAATCAGCTGACGGATACAATCTTCATTGTGTCTTCAGTTTATATTTCTGGCATTACGTGAATTTGTTGATTTTGTCTGAATAAAAACACGTTTATATAAAAAAGATCACAACCATGTAGAGCATTTACAATTAACTATGCAAAACCCTGAAATAGAGAAAGAGGGAAAGAAATAGAAACGTTCTAGAACTATACAGAATAAGACAAAACTTATGCTTAAATCCAAAGTTAATAAGCTCTGTTACAGTGCGGCTAGGCATGGCAGGCATCGCTTTTGGATTACTATTGTTAGTTAAGAATGATTTCGAACGTTAATTGGCACAAAAAACGTTATTTTAGCTTGTTCATTTAATTATAATTTTGCGGGTAGCCATTACTGTTGGCAAGAGTTTGCTTGCTTACCACTTTCTCGATATTTTTAAATTCTGACTAACGTGGGTTTTACGTTGCACAATAATTTTTTAATAATGATTCATGATATAACGGATGCAGTCAGAGCAATGCTCAAATTCAAGATGAGATCTCAATATGCTTACTGGAGCACGGATTCCATTTTTACTCCTTTCCAGTTTAGTTATTATTTTTCGGGTACGTTTGAAAAAACTTCTCCAAAGGCCTCTCCAAGAGGTTAATAGTGGCAGAGTATTCTCAGTCTTCACTCTCAGTCAGATTGCTAAGGAAATGTTTCACTATACTATTGTACAAATTTACACATATGACTGATTGGACTCCTTTCAATTACAGGCAGCCACGGCTTTTGGGAATGTATTTAAGAATACATTATATAAAAGAAAAATAATATAAGACGTTACATATAAGTTGATTGCCTCCTTTGTCGAGTGGTTGCAAGCGCGACTGTAGATCGGGAGGTAGTTACTGGGTTGAAATTCCGGGTCGGGTGATATTGGATTTTTCTAATTTAGAATTTCTAATAGTGACTCGGCGGAGTCTGGAACTGGACTCAATGTATAACAAAAGGCTCACCACCCATGGAATAGGTGGACATATACGTAACTGGTAAAACGTGAGAGTGTACTGCACTCCTCTACCTACCCGTTCAGTGATTACAGGCGTGATGTTACGTTTATTACTACATAAGTTCTATGAATTAATCTAAATTATAGTAGGGGAGCCCAAGACGGGATTTCGGGACTTACTAAAGAGCGGCAGATTAATATACAGGGGGATACCTTGTACCCTATTAAGTATTCCCACCGAATATGAGCCTTCTATATATGGTCGCCCGTCAAGGATAAAGGATCAGATTAGTAAAAAAAAATTGATCATCAAAAATTCTCGAGCGCGTCAGATTAAGATAAGGTGAGGTAGTTACCTGCTAAAACGTGTATATTTCACGAATCTAATCTATTAGATGTCTTAGACATGCATAGATGTGAATGGCATCGTATTTTAAAGGACTGCTGACACATGTGTATACACTATACATATAATATATAAAAATCATATTGGTACGTCGATCGGTCATTTCGAAATACTTCAGGCAACCAGTTTCAGTGCCGCCGCCGAAACAAGAGCGGAGATTGCACAGTACTACATAGCGGTGTGCAAGTGTGTACTTTTACAGATAACTTGTTATACGTTGCGATTGGTTCAAGTCGTTACCGGCGGCTTTTTACGGGGTCACTGAGAAGAATCTTGTACAAACTTTATTTTGCTATTTAAGCATTTCTTAGGGCCCATAAAAGTATGGTTGGCAAATTTGCGCTGCTACCACACTTTTATGTATCCAACAGCACTCGTCCTGGGATGCCTCAACTTTAATTCTTTGAGAAGCCAGAGAGCGTATGATCAACTGATCGGCCTGCAGAGTCTTTCGAGGTATGACCAATGCTCCCGACCTTGATGATGCGTCAGCCCAATTTTATGCTTTTTTAACTACATTCGATTGTTCCTCTCAACCGCAGAGTCGCACACCGTAACTCCCGCATACCTCCAACATATACCGGTATGAACGCACTTCTTCAAACGCACCCTAATTTTGACTTATTTGCCGACATAGTTTTGAATTCGACGACAAGTTTTGAATCCGTGTTTAAGTTTTTGTGGGTATTTAGATCTTGCTTGGTGCGTTCTGCCTTCCCTGGAAGCGACCTGGCGTGATGACATAATGATATTAATTTTCCTCATTTCACTCATGACATACACAAATACGTTGTTTATCTATTTAGCGAGCTGCAGCGCAAGTAAGCCAGCCTTTCTCCAGCATCCGGCTGACGCATATATTCGGCTCCTCTGAGTGCCTGACGGACGGGTCGTTGACCAGTGAAAGTGGACAGATGGTCACGGTTGTATGTTTATGTATTGTATATTTAAGTTCGTCATCGTCAAGAATATTCTGTCTGTCCCTCTGTCTACCCCTTCGGGGATGACAGGCGTGATGTTATATATTATTTAAAATTTTTATGGGTTAAGGGATCATTGAGATGAAGAGTGATGAATGTAGAAGCACGTCAGGTCTTCAAGGATAGATATATTTGGTACTCACTGTGTATCTCGTAAGGTGCCGTAATGCTACAACAATAGAGAAGAAATTAATTTGTCCTTAAAAACGTTTTTTAACTAAAAAATTTTCAAACAAATATACAGTTTTGTATTGAAAGGTGTTTTATAAACTCGATGTTTTCTTTTGCAATAAGTAATATTTTATTACTCACAATTAACTATTGTTACTTTAATTTTAAAAAAATGTGTCGATTTCAAGTGTTTGTAAGAACGAAATTGTTTCTAGGCAAAACAAACTCAGAACCAACCTTGTCTAGCTGGTTAGTTCTAATGACCTTCACTACTGAATCGGGAGTTCTAGGTTCGATTTCCAATCAGGACAAATTTGTGTGACTAGTATTAAGTGCAGCACAATTATTTACTTCGTTTCTGAGGGTAAAGTTATGTATATAAATACATATGTACTTAGAAATTTCTATAATTATGTTCTTTATCTGCTTTTACCGTTACAAAGGATGTCACGTGTTTGGGGTGCAATGGTGTACCATGTTCCTAAATTTTACATTATTACGTAAAGTATTACCATCGTGATAGAAATGCAAAACAGAGAGCTGTCAATGGCAGATGGTTGTTACGATCTCACTCTAAAGCCGAGACTGAAACTTGCACGTTATTACCTCGTGCACGTGTTACTGCATTAGATGTCATATTAAATTATGACGTACGTTCGGTTCCATAGTCTTCGTTGACCAGTGAAAGTGTAACGGCGACAATTCGTCAATACGCACTTTCGTGACATGTTTGTTGAACACACGCACTCACCTACAGATGCACACACATTCAACTACAGATGCGCACGCACATTCACACACACACTGTAAAACAAGTTTTGTTAATTGTTCGGTGTTTTATTGTAAAGCTTATTCAGTAAAGACGATGTTTATTGTTAATTTTTTTCTTTATATATAAAAATGTGCTTATGTATTTTATTGTTTGCATCTAGATATTACAGGTGAACCTACGATAATTTTATTTGCATAGATCGGACTAATGTCCGGACTAATGTCCGACTATTTTTCTACTTACAATTGATCAATTGTACAGAGGACTTAGTGTACTGAATTCTATATATATCCTATAGATCTTAGAAATCGAGGTCATCTTAATACCTATCCAGAGCAAGTCACGTCTTGTAATATACTCAATGAAAAAGTTGCTGATCGGACTCAACAATATAAAACTCGGTCAGGTTTAATGAAATGTCAATTGAAGCATAATAATGTTGATTTTTACCGTGTTTAATTTTTAAGCTGCAAATTGTGAGTAATTTTGTTAGTAACGCTAATAAGAAAAACAATTAAATTTTAATGAGTAAGGTGGAGATTTTTTAAGCATTTTTTATTGTAACACGATAAAGTCATACAGGTTATCTGACCGTAGGTGTCTATGATAGTCCAGAGACTAAGACAGTCTTGAAAACGTTTAGTTTTCTTATTTGTATTGCGCGAACCAACAATCAAATAAATAGACCACCTCATTGTAACCAACTAACCAATAGTCACCGTGATGTTTATAATTATAAAGCTATATAATTATTAGATATAGTTTAAGATATTAATAATAACATAAGAACACATTTTTTGATATCACTACGTTCTTCATTCAGAAAGAAATCCTCGGAAATTCTGTGCATAGACAATCGTGACACCGGAATATACTATTGGACATATCTATTATCTATTAGACATATTGTCTATTAGACATGAGGTAAACATTAAAAATTGTAATAATTTCAATGTTGTTAGTTTTTATATTATATTGCAATTTAACAGCCTGGATAAAAAACAATTACATGGGAACATTTTTATATATCAAACTTAAAAAGGGATGATAATTGTTTCGAAACATATTGTGCTCACCTAATGTTTAAAATATTATTCTTATTTTTTGATGTAATATTATGTGCACGAATAAAGTGAAGATTTTAAACATTCGATTGCTAAAAATATTTTTGTATTTGTTTCAGATACTGTGAAGCCGTTATGTGTGTTAGAATCCGACTTCGGCTTCAAAATAAACTGCGCCTTCAAGAAGTCCGGGCTTTTCAGGGTACGGAATCTTGGCGGAATTAAAGCTCATGCTAGTTTAGGTAAGATTTAATAAATTTATGACGTTGTAGCCTGAGGAGTGAAGTAATCTCTATGTTTCACTAGTTACACTTGCGTCCCACCATGGAATAAGTGGTAAGCCCATTGCCATAAACCAGACACTGATTCAGACTCCGAGCCACTACTAGAAATTTCTATTAGAAAATCTAAATGAGTAAAATTGAACAAAGGGTTCCCCGATCAGCAGTCGGGCTTGCAACCATTTGATTAACGAGACAGATCTTAAGTTAATATTCAGAGATCGTTCCTTTATTTGGGCGACTGAATAGAGATATTTAGTTCATTAGTTAACTTCAGCTTAGTTTGACAATACTTGCGCTTACATGATCCAAGTGCTGCCATCTGTTATAAAATATCCACACTACTAAATAGAGATAAACTGCTGATATTTAATAACAGATGGCAGCACTTCAACAAAATATATATAGATAATATGTATTTACACATTTAAGAAAAATAAGAGTTTCGGTTTTAGAAGCATTTTTACAAAAATTATGAAATAACTATGGGGTGTGCGAACAAGTGATTTTCAGGGATCACCGTAGCCCAGACATTACCAACCAACTTCAAATATTGCGTTTTTTCTATCTTACCATAAATGATAACTAAAAAATACTGTCTTTAGTTTACTTCAAGATGTATAATTTTGGCGATATTTAAATGTTACAAAAAAATTATAATATCGGTTAAGACAATGTATATAATAAGTGAAACAGTTACTCTCGTTTGTCAACTATTCGATGGCTGACCGTGACGGGTATGGTTTGACTGTGCCATTTATATGCTATGCCTTATGAAAAAGCTAGTGCGTTGAGTGATTATTACTGTTAACTTAACTAGCCTTGCTATACAAATATAAATAGTAGAGTATATGAATAGAAATAGTATACAAACACCAAAAAAAATGCCAAATATCTCTATTCCTTTAGACCTACCGTTCTTCTTCCACATTCATCATTCTCTTCATACACGCCCGCCGACTTCGGAGTTTCCTATCTCATTATTCAATAAATAAAAAGGTAATTGATTATAATAGGAATTATAATTATAATTAACTACTATTTACTAGAGCACTGCGGGGGGAGCTCATGAGGAAGGACCTCGTACAGGTCCGCAACTAGTCGGGCCATCCCGAAAAAACGCACGTGAGTTAAGCCGGTACATATATAATCGTGTGTATAAATACTCACGACACATTTAATAGTAAAATACTAGAGTACTACTATTATCAATCACTCAATTGAGAACCTCAAAAGAATCCTACGGCTCAATACTCAATTGTTTAATGTACATTAGCGCTGTAAAGCCAAGTGCGCTTGTTCACCATGCAGCTAAACTCGTATATAACTAATTATAATAATGTAAAACAAAATCATGTAACAAAACCCTCCCAATTCTCGTCTATTAGAGCCACAGAATAGCCAGTGCTTCCTTATGAGCGCGTTATGAATAATTTTGCATACGATAGTCACATTAGCTCCGGGCGCATGCGTTTTACGGAACAATACGCCTTCCGATTTCACGGCGACCTAGTGGAACTAACTGGATTAGCCGCTGGTAGTGGATGGTCAGTGACGTCACACGGTAATTGGTCACGGGGCATTAACAAGTCCAACTGCATCCATGACTTCCGATACTCCTAAAGTCAAATGAAGAGAATTTGCACATCGAATTGTAACAATGTTTGGTAACTGTTTGATTGTTTCCCGTGTTCGGTGAATATTATTATTTTATATTATTGGTTGCAAAACTTGTCTCCCGTGGCACAATTTTTACACCGTTATTTGGGTTATATCAGTGTGATGAAATGTACTCTAGCACACTAATCCAGTGTCAATTGACGGAGATGGTTTAGTAGCTAACCCTTCTGTCTTATACTTTTAAACTGCCATTAAGTTGTCCGACGAGATTTAACAAGTGTCGCCTAACGATACGAACTTGAGTCTGTTGTTTGGTGTGCTCTCCGAAGCACAGAAACGTTCGTGGCAATTTGAGTGTAACGTTCACACTTCCAAAAACCACCGCACCCAGTGCTACCTCATCATCCAAAAGTTAAACAACAACTATATTAAATCTCACTTGCTGTAAATGTGAAGGAGAACATCGTGAGGAAATCTTCACACCTTAGAATTCTCCATACCGTTAATTAAAGTGTGTGAAATTTGACAAGCCGTACCTACATGGCCAACGTGGCAGACTTTGGTCATAATACCAGTCATTGTGAGAGGAGATGAACAGTGAAACGTTAAACGGATGTATGATGTACGAAACATAAGTACATTCTAAAAATGAAACAGTTAAACGTAAACTAAAAGTGAAAGATTATCTGACAGATGAAAAAGAAAAAAGTAATGCATGCGCCGGCCTCCAAGCGCTCAATAACCTCAACTAGCTCAAGTTGCTTAATAACGACAAATTGCAAGAAGCTTTTAAAATCAAATCATCATGTGTTCCGTGACTCACGGTTTACATGCAAACGATCGTTTTGTAGGTTACCAGTGACCTGCCTCCGCACTTCGCGAGGTTTTCGATTTTGCTATCAATAGGTGCATTTTGAAAATACTTTCGCTGTTACTTTCGTTTTAAATATGAAACAAGCAAAAAACTTTCTTTAAATGAAGATATTATTTGTAAAACAAATGAAAAACATGACACATCATGTATAAATTTTTTGGAAATATGTGAATCAAAACGCATATTTGTTTAGCTTAGCTATTTAGTAGAAATAGTTTAGTAATAAGTAGCTAGTCAAATAGCTTAGATATTTATTTTAAGTAATAAGTAAGATGAAAAACAATCTGCTTTCGCCGACTCGCACCGGAACAACATGGTGCACTACGGAGTGAGAGCTGACCCGTGCCCAGCAGTGGCACATGAAAAGAAACGTTTGAATATTTGAAATATTTTAGTTACTTCACTCATTCATGTACCTACGGTATGTGGTACAAAATTGTAGGATGATCTGTATTTAAATTTAGGCTTTTTCCACATATTTACACAACACTACCATTATATTAGATGATGGGTTAAAACTAATATTTCACTAAGAAGTAATGAAGAATGATACATTTAGATATGTAGGTATGATTTATAGGAAACAGGCGTTAATGACTCCACAGTGGAAATAACGATTTCTAATATGTTCTATCCTGAATTTCCAGGTTTCAGTCTTGGTGATGAATTGGGTTTCGAGCAGTCTCTGACAAATTTGGATCCCAGTAGACGAAGATCTGTGAGCTTGAAGAATGGAGCTCCGAATGTCATCGTTGACACATCTAGCAGACCTGCAGCTAAGCAGGAGGTAGGACTGCCACTTTAAATTGTTCCAAAATACTTTTGACATGTTGAGTCTTTTTGTTGGACATTTAATTTGCTTGCAATCACTCAGGTGTGGCAATTCGGTCACACGTAAAAGCGATTAACGTTGACATCATGCGTGCTTAGTTTACTTAATTTTACCCTTCATTTATCAGGCTTTAGTGTTTAATTATGCGTTCCCTATCAATGTTTTTATTAGCGATGCCCATAGATTTATAATTTATCTATCAATGACTCATCAACTTCACTATATAGTATAGAACAAAGTAGCTTTCCGCTGTCTGTCCCTATGTATGCTTAGATCTTTAAAACTGCGCAACGGATTTTGATGCGGTTATTTTAATAGATAGAGTGAGTGATAGAGAGGAATGTTTATATGTATAATAACATCCATTATATAGTAGAGAAATACTGTTGTTTTCGAGGTTACTAATGTGATTTCGTAAATAATTACATTTTTTCCGCTTTCATTCCAAACGCAGGCTGAACCCTACGAGATTTAAGAAAAAAAAGCTTTTGAAAAAAAAAAATTATTATATGTAACTAGCTTTTGCCCGCCGCTCCACACGCGTTAAATTCGGAATAAAACAATTCCCCTTTTCCTATATCGTGAAGATTTCCTGCTCTCTTTGAAATATCTAAATTCGTATACATACTACATTTTTACTTATTTACTTTTTACATTTTTATCTATTTATTTTATTTTTATAAATAATAAACTACAGAATGTCTTTATATACAATTTTCTGTTAACTGCTTTTCCGGGCAGGATGACGTCTGCCGGGTCCGGTAGTTTAAAATAAATTACAGTTTTCTATTTATAATTTTTCAGAAACGGGGCAAACAAAACCGGATAATGATGCGGCCAATGGCACCAGTTGCTCGACCAAATCCGGTTGCAATGAGTAAGCTCTCGAGCTTACACAGACAGGGGTCTTCTACCATGCATCCAATAATAGTACCAGGATCAACAGTGGAGGCGCCGAGTATCATGAATAGAGTCCAACCAACTGTCACCATGGCTAAACCTATGCCCATGGGTGTACCACCATTTAGACCCTTACCACCTAAAGAAAATACCCTTAAAGTAATTCCTATTGCATCGTCAGCGAAAACGTACACACCGCTTCAGGTGCCTCAGCCAAAGGGTCCAGGACTAGCTTATACAAGTGAGCATAACCCATTCGTATCACCCGACAACGTATCCAAAATGGTTTCACAAATGACAGCAGTGCAGTTCCAGCCTCAGAGAATGAGAATCACACCGACACAGTTTATTACAAACACGCCGAGAATATACACAGTATCAACAACCATGCATCCATTCGTCCCCATGCCCTTAGCGTCTCCACCACAGGCCATATCAATAATACCCGCACCAGCCTTCAATGATATGTACACACCCCCATCTTATACCAACTCTCTATCTCAAAACACGATGACTATCCACAAAACCAATCCTGTTTCTAACTTTGTAGACCCTGTTCCTCACCAAGTTCACGACCTGGCCAGCCTCTACCCTACGTATAATACGAAGAAAGTCGATGATTACAACAGCATAAGCGGTTACGGAGACGACACGACTCTGAAGTTTAACAAAGAAGACATTAATTCAAAAATAGCAGAAATAGCAAAAGCTGGAAACATCTCCATGGAAGCAGTAGAAGCAGCTATAGTCTTGAGACAACAGCAGTTGCTGAACAAATATGCGAATATTCCAATACCCACCACGACTACTACGTCTACGTCGACGACGACACAAGCGCCACCTGTTGCGTTTGAACCCGAACCTGAAATTATTGTTGCACCCGTGCCACATAAGCCAAAGAGGTAAATTAATAAGTAATCTTATATTATATGGATAAAATTGTAAAGTGATGATAAGGGTGAACTTCCATTTCAAATAAATCGACCTTCGTCCTGTAATCAGGATTGATCTTGATCTGATATCTTATATGAAGAGTCGCTTAAGATTCCGATTCAATGAACTACAATATTTATTTAGGAATTTATATACATAAGGGACCATTATTCTTACAGAAACCCAACTACGGGTAAGGTTATGAACGCGCCACGCGAGTATTACCCAGTCGGGTACGAGAAGAACTTTGACGATCACTTCCAATCGAAGGTTGACCTTCCAGACACTAGTTTCCACTGCGGTGATCAAAAATACTTCCCTGGACTGTACGGAGATGAGAGCCTTGGGTGCATGGTGAGTGAGAACATAATGTGGATTGGACTTTTAGCTTTGAGTCATTAAAATTACACATAAAATATTATAATACATACAATTAAAAGATATTAAAGAAGTGTACTGCATTTCTATAATACACGACGAACGTAGACGTAGAAGTGTATCAGGTTTGCAAGAATAAAATAGTTCGCACTCAGTGCTCTCTGTTTACCCCGTAAGGGACTTGATGTGATATTATAATAATAACAAAAAAAATATATAATTATTTTCTGTCACGTTTCAGGTTTTCCATGTGTGTGCATTGACAGACGACGGTCTCGTTATGAAATCTTTTCTCTGTCCTGAGTCTACGCTCTTCGATCAAACTATCCTTAAATGCAACTGGTGGTTCTACGTGGACTGCAAAAACACTGTCAAGTTGTATGATACCAACATACCAGTGTCTAAGAGCTACCAGCTGATGAAGGCCTTAACTTTCTTCTCATCATACAAGAAAGAAATGGAGGATGGTAAATGTCTATTCATTTTCATAAGAATTAGTATTACATACATGATTGCAAAACTCGTATCAGAACGTTATTCCTTGTTGTCTGCATAAATATGTTGATCACATTTAAAATATAAATATCCTTTCCACCATGGAGGAGATATTGCTTATGTTCTACAGTTTGGCAATAGATGCGGCGATAATACGGGAGACGATTCCTGAACCTGTGAACTTTCTTACTACCTTTAAAATCCTACCTTAATGTAATATTGTAACAATATGACTTATTGACAATTTAATAACTTTTTATTTTTAAAACGGTGATAGTTTAACTGGCTTAAAATTTAAGCTCTTAGTCCCAGGGTTTTGGATTGTAATTTTGGCATATAGCTTTTTACATCATGTGTGCTTAAGATAATATAAGTTTTTCTGTAACTGTTAAGAAAAACATCGTGATAAAACATATAAACCCTAGTGCTCTCCATAGTATACTTGAAGTGTGTGAAGTTTGTCAATAGTGCACAACCCATCCTCGGCCAGCAGACTACGAGTTTAGTGCCTCGTAACTTGAGAGTTCATGTCCCAGGTTAGAATAATAAAAAGGGGTTGATAATGCTAATTTATTTTATGTATTGACTTGTATTCAAATCAAGATGGACGGCAACATTTTTTAAAATTTACTGCCATATTTTAACTTTTATTGTTTTGTTTCAGGTCGTCCAACAAATCCAGAAGATATGGAAGGTATAAAAGATGCGATAACTATTTTAGAAAATCAAGACGGACATCCTACTCAATCAAAATCTGACCATTTGCAAATAGTTACACCTCAACCAGTTCAAATAGACGAAAGAAATAATCATAAGAAAGAATATACAAATGTGACGTCACCTGTTTATCGTGGTAATAGAGGTTATAACAACACAACAAACGGTAGAAACATAAGAAGAAACCCTCCAAAAACATCGATAGAGGGTCAAGAAACTGAATACAGATTAGTAACGGTTAATGCAGATTTAAATTTCAAAAACAATGCATCTAAGCCTGCAGAAAGTTCTAAAGAAACGTCAGAAGAAAATTTTACTGAAAAGAGGTATAGACGAAGAATGGTACTTAAAAATAATAATAACTCTTCTACAGCTAAATCGCTCGGTCTTTCAACAACAACTTCTACTGTAAGACCTCTAGAAGTACCTACCTCATTAGTACCTACGTCATTAGTAGAGATAATAAAACAGGAAATACAACCAATAGAAAATTTTAATAGACCAGACGTTACGCAAGAAACATTGACTGATGGAATAGAAAATTTAGAGAAAATAGACTCTACTATTTTAAAAGAATCTGAAAGCTTAACACCGGTAAGAAGATTTTATAGATCGAGCGCTGAAAAAGGGAGTATGGAAGAGAAAGAAATAGAAATGATAAATAACGAAAAAGTTCAAATTGTAAGACCGACATCTAAAGCGAAACTAGTAGGACAATTTCCGACACCTTTAGCAGCAATAGCCAAGCTCGATGAAGCTATTTTACGCAGATCTAATACAAGAGTGAGGAAACAGACTATCGCAATAGTCCCACCTCAAAGATACGAAACTTTTCGAAGTCCAACGAATCGAGAACAAACGTAGTCCAAAAATAATCTTAGTCAATAGCTAATTGTTAAGTGTCATATAAACCTTTTGTTAATTTATTTATTTTGCTCCAGATACGTAAGCCTTAGACAATTCTGTACTGCTGATTACGTATTTGCTCAATCTTTACGTCTTAGTCTAGTTGAATATTTCAGTCAAGTGATATTACGGTGTATGTTAGATATTTAGAATAAATATGTTGTTTCCTATATTGTTTTTTATTTGTGACTATACTATTGTGGTTCTTTCGAAATGCAACTCAAATTCAATTGATTTGGATGTAAATAAATCAAACGTAAAACGGTAAAAGTTGACATTTATTACATTTTTAGCCGGTCTATGTATAGATCGATTTATCGCGAATTAATCGACACTATCGTTTAGTAGATTTTAAGAAACAACGTAACAATTTATCGCACAAAATTGGTCCACAGGCTATAAAACCCATGGTTGCTATAGCGGTTGCAATACTCATACAAATCATATTGGAAATCCGGTAGACTTTTGATGACAACGCCGGAAATTACAATATATGAATCCAATTCAATTACTACAAAACTATGTAAGACTGAGAACAAGATAATAAATAACATGAACTTAGACAACCGAAAGAGACAAAATTCAGTTTCTGGAAGTTCTCTTTTTTCAGATTCCTTTTGATTTATGATTCATGTATAATTGGCACGGTTAATATATCATGCCACAGTCTGGACAGACAGGAGTGGCAGGACAACTGCACTTGTTGTTGTATAGTCCCCGGGTACAGAAAGGAACGCAGACCAATAGAGACACGGCACCGATGAGGCTCAACAGTGACACGCAAATCATATGAAACCTCTATACTTGAGTGCTTTATTTGCGGTGTCTGAAACAATAAAAATGTAATGAGAAACCCGAACATAAGGGATACATTGATAATAGTGGTAACAACACAATCAAAAAGAATGCGATAAATGCATGTGTTAAAATTACATAACAATACATGACCATTGAAGTGATGATTCATATGTAAAGTAGTTGCAAGGTAAATCAAAATGAAATCAAGTAAATAACCGTTTGTTCATGCATCGCAACATTTTTTCACAAACAACCGGTCCCATTATCATAGCACCGACCGACAGTAACAAGCAAGACAGGCTCATACAAATCATCTTATATAAATTGTACTTGATAGACAATTGTATCAAAACTTTATAAACTACGAAATAATTTGTGATGGATAGATTAGGATCCCGAATGGTGTAAAAGACGTTACAGTAATGACTTCTAACGAAACTGATGAAGCACTCAGTGCTATAGAAGTTGATTCTGAAACAAAAAACGAAGTATATTGGAAATATGATCGAAAAAGATAGCATTTGGTTGCTAAAAAAGATGAAAAGTTTCAGAGGAAATTAAGTTTAAAGGAAGAGATGAGAAACAAGTAGAAGATAATAAATAAAATTTTGAATAATTAAAAAATACATCTTACCTACATGTCAAGTAGCCTCACCAATTTAGAATTTACTTTATGCAATACATCCGTACACCGTTAATTGTTCAACGTTCAATAATGCTGAAATCGAGATTGTTTTAGAACAATTCCACAATAATTTTACACTCATATTGTTTAGAAGTTCATTTTTCTGTGACAGCTGACAGATCGGTAAAACATTTCGAAATTCAAAATATTTCTTTTTAATATTTTTGTAATGATGCACGTTGGAAATACTCTCTTCTCGTCCTAGGGTCGTCATTTTAGTGAGTGTGGTTGTGCTTCATCAAAACGGCAAGCACTGCGAGAACGCTTGATTAAAACGTTTGGTCCTAAGATGGAACACATATGCCTAAGAAGAGCCTATTCTACCTTGTTTTATTTGGAAGTTTTACAATATGTAAATGTATTTTTATATTTGGCTCCTGTACTGAAAGTAAGCTACCATTGAATTCAAAAAGCCAAGGATCAGATTCAATGAAGACAATTAGTAAAAGTAAATATATTTGTCACTGAATAATAAATAATAATAGGGGTGCTAATGAAACCGGACAAGAAAGTTTTAAATTCATTATTTGTTAGTAAAATTTTGCTTGTGGTAAAAAGTCACTTGACCTTTGTAATTTTATTGGAGACTAATACTCACGCAGTAGCCAATAGCCAGAGTAGCGAGTCTCTGTTGCTATTAGTTTTTTAGAATTGTATGAATTATCTTATTAATGATAATATACAGTGTTTTACTCACAAACAGACTTAATATTTATGGTTTGTGTTTGAAATATTTGGTTTTGGATACTCATGACGTCGGTTCCATGTTCACCCTGTCAAGCAGC
>DWEE01000897.1:0-14898 GCA_018245755.1 Parelbella macleannani | reverse complement strand
GGTACTATTGGATTTTTCTAATTTAGAATTCCTTGTAGTTACTCGGAGTCTGAATCTGTGCCCGGTGTAGGGTAATAGGGAATATTCATTGGACTTAAACGTAACTGGTGAAACGAGAGAGTGCACTACACGTCTTCTCTGCGTACATTTACGGGGATTACAGGTGTGATGTTACTTTTTTTAAAATTGAATTAAATTAAACATTCATTATTTACGTTTCCACTGTCAACATCAGATCTATCTAAAATAGTCTCTTGTCAATCAGTAGCACAGGGGCCAAAGGTAGGTAGGTATTTACTTTTTATAAATAAGAAATTCGGTAATGTTTAAATTGAATAGTGGAATGAAATGTAATTGAATTTCGGTCGCCACTGGACCACTAATTATTATAGATAAAAATACATTCAAGTTTGTAGTTTGATGTAGTAATGCAAAATATATACTTACACATGTTTGCATTTTTGTAAAGCATCTACATTATTGAAATTTCTATTATTTCAAATATTCACTACTTGTAATAAATATGCAAGGTTTTATTAAAAGGGCGATTATTGCGCATTAAAGGTATTGGACAGTTTACGTACAATTTCGAACATTTAGTAAAATACTATAAAGATACCAAATAGTGCTCTATTTGTTTCCGATTTTTTTTTTCAAGGATTTGATACTCATGCAAAGCAAATACAATTAGATGCTAATATTTTTATTCATAACTCCATTCTGCAATTAGTCAATTATACAAGCTAAGTAATCGCGAAGAAAAGTCGATTATTTTGCACTATAATATTCATAAGTGTACATAAAAAAAATTAAACTAGAAGACATTTTAGTTAGGATTTTAAATGATATTAAAAGTATACTTTACTTATTACTGAAAACTCGTATCGTTAAAAGAAATAATTAAAGCAACAAATTCCTGTTGAGTAGACAATATATAAGCACTTCTTTTCGTAGCACTTTCGACAAGTATCATATTATAACTACTTAATTGCGTAATAATCTTAGAGCAAACGACATCTAGACGATACTTCGATTTACAAATATAGGTACTTATGTTATTACATTACATCACAATCAACATTTCTTAAGAATTATTATTCATGAATATCATAAGAAAATTTATAATTTAATCGCATTATAGATATTACACAACGAAATACTAATTATAAGATTTGTGCATAATTACGAGTACGTTTAGGTGACAACTCGGTTGTGAAACGAAATTTAAATCGTGAGGCTCGCCTCGCTCTTAGTGCTGTAAAAATATACTTATGTTAGTAACAGTTCTATTAATCGAAAACACGTAAATTTATGTGAATTTTACATGTTTAATAAACTAAATGGTTCATTCGTATTATACTTAAGATTTTATCAGCAATATATCAGTAGCACACTATTTTTATTACAAATTCAGTTGCACAAAATGTATGTTACAAAGTTACATGAAGATGTTTCCTACTAATCTTTACTTATACCTAATTCTCAACAACAATTTATAAACGACCTCATTTTATAACAAACTCCTGACAACAAAGATATAAGTTCAAAATATTTTTTATAATTACTATTGACCATGATTTTCGACCACCTCGTTGGTCGAGTGTTTGTAACACAACGGCTGGTCAAGAGGTTCAGGGTTCGGTCTCTGGGTAGAACAAATTATGAATAAGGTTTTGTAAACTCCCAGCAGTAGTACGGAGTCTGTACTAGTATCGGTGTAAGACAATAAATTCACTTCCTATTTCATGGTGTGGACATGGAATATACTGGTAACTTGTAAATCGTGGGAGTTTACCCTCCTCTGCCTACCACTTCGGGAAAATACACGGGTGATTATAAGTGTATTATTGACATATGTACCTAGTTACCTACGCCTTGTACGAATAGGTGGTAATTTTATAAGGTGTTCAAAAGAATTTCTTTCATAATATTATCAGCGTACCTCCTGAATAAAAATTCGGATACTTTGATGTTTTTCTTATTAGCCACCAATCATCATTATCATCATCATTATCAGCCTACTCTCGTCCACTGCTGGACATAGGCCTCACCAGTGGTACGCCACTGAGCTCGATTTTCAGCTCTTCGCATCCAACCACTGCCTGCCACTATGCGTATATCGTCACTCCACCGAGCTGGAGGGCGTCCTACACTACGTTTGCCAAGTCGCGGTCTCCACTCCAGAACACGTCAGCCACTAAGATTAATTGTATTTTAGGTTTATTTCCTATTGCCCTATCGCTTACAATTCCCCTTTCATTTACAATTTTTCTACGATATACGTAATAGTATTGTTTACAGATCACGAGTTCTGTAATATTGATGTGTAAAATGAGTCAAACGTAAAGTTCCAACATGTTAACGCCGTTTTTTTTCTATCTACAGCCAGCGGGGTGCACACGTTGGGGTCAAACACCGATTTTAGCACTATGGTCTATTAAAATTAGAATTTATCAATAATTGTGTAATTATATGTTTTTCGTAGAGCTTATTTACACAAATTCATTCGATAACAGTTAAAATTTTTTTTAACAATATTTAATTTACTAATAAAAACTACAATAAAACTCTCATATGCAATAACTGTGAACTAAAACACGCATAAACAGTCTATAAAAATTTTCGATCAGTTTCTGATAATACTGAATTTTACAAATAGCGCCAAATTGTGTAGGTACTTCTCTGCCATAATACATACAAAACTTTCAATCACTTGTCACTGGTGAGAAATATTTTGTATAAAAACAAAGACCTTATATGATAATAAAAATTTGGTCCATTTAAATATGGAATGAATTTAAAAGTTCTTATTACATAAATTTTATATTCTGTTACTGGTGGTATTTAAATAAATCGAAGCATGCATTGCTTATTTTGTTATCAGTGCTTTTTGTTTCGTTTATAATTGGGTACGTTATATTCCCGTAGCGTACCTATTTGTCTAAACGTTATTCATAGTATCTGAAACTAACTTCAACGCTAGTTAGATTAATGCGTATCGGTGGCCATTATAAATAGTATCTACTACATCTAATCTAGCGACATTAATATATAGTTAACATAGGACTTTCAAATTATCTAAGTAAAAGTTTAAAATCTGAGTATAATTTTGGTAAAATTGGCCTTTGCTCTTTTCAACCACCTGCATTTATCTCTCGCACCAGCTGAAGAAGCCTCTACTCGTTTCCAGCTTGCGTTAGCGGATATTAGCGGATATTAAAAATAACAACCCAAGAAATTTCTTAATCTGCCTTTGGCACGGAAACGTACTGAAAAATTTTCTACCTAGCAAATCAATTATAGCTATTCCGTATTAGTACATAGAAATATACGCTAAATGGCGAAAAATTAACAATTTGTATTATCGTCTGTTTCCAATCACAATTATATTAAATGATTAATCTTGAAGCAGGTGAGTAGCGTGATGATAATCAATTCGCCTTGTCATTTGTAGGGCAAATGACTTGTATTTCGTGCAACGGAAGATCTCGAACCACGATGGCATGAAATGCCATATTTGTTACTGCGAGGACATATTCACACACGGAGAACCACGTGAAAGCTGAAACAAAATATTATACTTAAAATCCTTATTGAACTCCAACATTGTTTCCTGGGCACAGTCAAAGTGTAGAAGACAAATGTAATTTGGAGTATCTACTTATTCATTGTCTGCTAACGATAATTATTTTACAATATACCGTATCCTAATTTACATCAATGTAACATAAAACGAACGTGGTTGTCACTTACATCCTCATGTGTTTATTACGTTCGGGTAATAATAACCTTGGAATATCACACACGGACATCTCATCCCAAAGGAAGCAACTGAACGAGTCTTATGGTAACCAAGCGGCAGATTAACTATTTATAAGTAAACATATTAAAATATACATATCTTACCATATCTTCCACACAGACTTCGTGCTCATCACATAAATACTTATTGTGGATGCGAATCAAACCCACGATACTCGGCACAACAGTCAGGTTACCAACTGGTCACTGCACCAACGGGCCAGTCAAAAGGTAAGAAATATGCAACTTACCTAAAGGCCGACATAGTAGTCGATGTGTTAAGAAGAATACAATGAGCCCGATAGTGGCGGCGATGGCTATGCAGAAAAGTATCCACACCAGTTTATTGGTCCTCACAGGTTCTACAGTGTCACTGGCTATACAGCCAACTCGCGCCCGACACAACATATGCAAGAGGGCAGCCACCATGAACCCTATGAATATCTTTTCATGTACAACTGAAAATATTATATAGTTAAGAACATAGCACAGTAACATACCCAAACGAGTTGAGAGTAAAATAATAATATGTGTACATGTATGTATGTATTATTGTACCAGTTTCGGACGTGCGTCATTTGTTACAAATATGTATATAAAAAAGTGCATTGAGTTTAACACATTTTGAATAAAAAAAAAAAATTTAATAAAAACCAAAAAGTAATATAGGTACGTATATACTTATATCTATCTTAAATTTTTCAATACATGTTTATTGTTTCAAAATATACTTACAATAATTCTCTCTGTTAGAAACATATGTCACTCCAGTGAGAGCAAAAAGCTCTAAAAAGTTCAGCCAGTAACAAGCTTCACCTAGTTTTGCCGCTTGGTTCCGAGCCTGCAATATTCAATGAATAAATCGACGACCTATATAATTCCCATGATTAGAATAAAAATACAAGATTATCTCACCTTTTCGTCCGTGATATGTAAAGTGCGCTCTTTGTGGTACTTATAATAAATTGAACCTATTAGTAGTCTTGGTCCTAAATGATAAGCGATACATATCCTCCAAATGTATCTTTGCGGGCTAATACCCGTAATCGCACTTATTGATGGCACTACGTTATAAACCTGTAAATAATATTGCTAGGGATGCTTTCATATTTGAAAAAAAACGATAAGGCACAAGAATTAGAAAAAAGTTTAAGTGAAGTAATTGGTACTACATAACGATATAAGTTAGCAGATAATATGTCCGTATAACAACACTGAGTTAATGCACAGCTAAGTATTGTATAATATGGTCCCGGTTTCTGCAGAACGAGACCTTTCGTAAGCCGTGGGATATCAATTTTTTTTCCAAATAATCTGTTGTTGATTCCAGTACCCTCTGATGTTTGACCGGAAGAAACTGGCTCAATTAGGTCGCAGAACAAATAGAAGCTATTTCAGATTTTGCTCAGATATAAAAGAGTGAATGCGCGTCTTGCCTAACTTTATCCTATTGTCATTTAACCCCATAAGCAGCCGTTAGCGCTTAATCCAGGAATTTCAATTCTTTAGTTTCCTCTGCCTGTGCCAGGCGGCTTCTAAGCATTACGCATGGTTAGGCACGCTGGGTTAGGTATAAATATGAGAGAAACGTGGTAAATGAGGGTGTACGACTTTATCGCTGAGGTGTATTTATGTTCCATTAACGTGATGAACTTATCCAAAGACTATGTCGCTACCTTGAAATCCTGGGCTGACGCGTCAATCCTGAAATAGTATACATACTAGGTGCACCGTGATTATCAAGTTATGAATTGCATTTAAAGCAAGAAACAAGCGCTTCCCCGCCAAAAGACTTGTAATTAGGATATATTATATTCGGTGAATACCTTGGAAGCGGACTTTGAGTATTCCGCATGGTAAGATCGCGATGATAGTCACTATGGTTATTACTGCTACATGATGAAGTAATATTGTACTTACTCTACAGTGAGTTTCATGTATATCATCTGCCTGGAATATAGACGCCGTCACATAACAGAATATTAAAGCACCTAATGGAAGCCATAATGCGGCTAAGCATATTTCTCTTAACGTACATGTCCATAGTAATCCCTAAAAAAATCATATTCGCTATATTATATAATATTGGCTCATTAGCACGTGGATTTACGTGACATACTACCTTATATTCCAAAGTTTTCACTGTTCTGCTAATATTGTTTGTGCTTCTAATACCGTGGTCATATAAATTTGGCGACGACTGTACTTGTGCGTCATTTAACATTTTACGTCTCACTCTTCACTTTATTTCATCTGTTACCAAAATGTCTCAAATCATACTATGTCATTTCTTAAATACACGTTGTAGGTAATTGAGTATAATATCACATTATCCTAACGAATGTTGATTGTAGACTTAAAAGGAAATCACTTTATGTAATTGTAACCAATGAGTTTTATATGGTAATATCACAAATACATCATTAAAAATTCGTTTGTGCTTTTTGTTGCAGGTTGTAATGGATAAATGTACAATCATAAAATATGTAGGTGACCAAAGGTGTGGATTGAGTGAAGTTGTTTGGACTTGCGCATTGAACTCTACCTAAACGCAGTAGGTTCTTAATATTGTTCCACGAGTTAACACTAGCACTATGAAGTTTTGTGTTATTTTACTAAACATTAGTATTAAGTTATTGTATTAAACATATAAAATACAGATATTTATATTGTAAATTCTGAATTTACATGTCTAATTTCATTACTATGTTCATGATTTAAAGCAAAGTATGGTTAACATTGAATATTACCATCCTATATGTTGTTAGTCTGAATTTACTTGTATTGTAATCATTCATATTGTAATGATTATAAGAGGTTGAGAAAATTTTATCATGTGTATTGTTAAAATTTGAATAGTTACTGTGTTTAAATAGTAACAAAATTTAAAATACGTAACTGTATTTATAATTGTCTGTTATTTTGCTTCATTGTCAAGAAATAATATTTTTGTGATACATTTCTAGACTTTCTATATCTGCCATAGTTATGCGCGAATATTAATTGTCATTGATTCAGTTGTCAAGCCGACAGCTTTAGCACTAGAAAAGAAGTCGTTTATTGACTTGATAATAAATAATTAGTATGCATATATAATATTTAAGTTATTCATAACATTACGAAAATGTTGATCTTAAAGCTTTTATGTTTAATTAATTTGTGTATCATTGATGTTTCACATGCTTCAACTCATTGGATAGTAACTGAGAGTGGTCTCATTCAACCCAGGGTAGGAACGCTATAGCGGTTTTGTGTTAAAGTAATAACATTAAAATAATAATATATATTTATTGAATGTAAATTTTCCAGCTCGATTCCCCTTTTGAAATAGCACGGTCATATGATCTCCTCTCATTCTTAAATCAGGAGAATCATTGGGAAGATATCATTAAATTGTATCATGAGCTTTTTGAAAGGCAAATAGTAGTATCAAAATTATGGACTAACTTGAACCAGGAGACAGATGTTAGCGCACATATTTTAGCAGACCAGAATTGTATGGATGTTGGTCTGCTTAGCACTGTAGATTGGTACTCAGCTTTTTTGGATGATGGCAGTTCAAAAGATATAGCACATCAAGAATTCTTACTGGAAAATCCTTACTATGGCCCTGATAAGACCATTCCTGATTGCAAAAAGATATCTTCATTAACATTTAGCATGTTTGCCTTTGACCATTTGGAGGTAAGTGTTCAACTATCATAAATTTTCTTTTACTATGTTATAATGCTTTTTACTGCTCTGGAAGGCTTTTGCAAGTAAAAGGTTTACATTATATTGTGTGCAGCGTAAATCAAATGAAATATTGACATTGTAGACCAATAATGCTTTTATATTTTGTACTTCTGCATTCCATACTGTAGATACATATTTTAAATGGGCCTATTGATCATAAAATGAATTTCATTACGTGGATCAAATGTTTTTTTCATTTCCAGAGTGTAATGAACAGAGTGAATCTTTCTGTTAATCCTGAGCTAGCTTTGCCAGAAAAAATATCTCCTATTATGAATGTAGACCAATATGGTCATTGGCTAACTGGTATCCTCAAACGAAATAGCTCATCTTGGCTCCACTACAACATGGCATCATTATATTGGCGTATCAAGGGCAATGCACCTAAGGCAATTGAATGCTGTCGACGTGCTCTTCACTATGTACCAAGGTGTGCTTAAAGAAATTTAACTAAAGTGTGTTTATAAATGTTAATAATAAGTCTCACTGGCTCTAGCAGCATGGTGAACTTAATTGTGATAGTAATGTCAAATGACATATTGAAATTGTTAAACTAAGACCTCAGAGCTTTAGGTTAATAACATAGTATATCTTACCATGACACACCACACTAAAGAATATCAGTTCAGAAAACAGTTGTATATGACAGTATGACATAAATGACTGCACTGAAATATTAAACTTTGAGATGAAGACTACATATTTGTAATATAGATGTGAATAATCTTTTTAAATTACAGACGCTATAAAGATGTACCACTACTCAGTTTGGGGATTATTCTACATCGAAGCAGAGCCACAGAAGATGCAATCACAGTTTTTAATGCTGCGGTTGACCATGATCCTAACTACTATTTAAATCATTTCATGCTTGCTAATGCCTATGCAGTCTACGGGGATTTTAATACTTCAATAGAGCACATTGAAACATCTGTGAAATTAAATCCTGCAATGGATCTGACTGTTAAACATAACAATGCAATTAAATGCTATGCTAAGATCATTCAAAGATTGGACAATATAAAAGTGTAAGTTAACAAACTTTGGATAAATGGTCAATGTTAATTAGTATTTCAACTAATGGGGTGTATTAATACAGATGTTTTTGGAAATCACATGGTTATTGGTTTTAGGACTTTGAGCCATCTTCGACAAGACCTCAAGGAATACAGTGAGAAAGAGGCTCATTGGCTAAAAGCTCAGGGTGCTTTTCTAAAGGCAATGAAACATAATGGAAGTTTTGGTAATATTGTCACATATTTATTATAAATTTTTGGATATTTTAAATTTTCTATTCAATATCCCACTTCTATTAATATGATGGAAAATGAAATTAATATTATATTGCAGATTACAGGAGCATGGAAAAGAGCTGTGAAAAAATATCACAACTCACAGGTTTTGATATAAAAACTTTACAGGGCCATGGCGATAAAAATGCTTTGATAAAGTACTTTCTAGATGGCCCCATGCACAAGAAAGAATGGTTGGAAATGAAAGGAGTACATGCGATTGAGTCATTGTATAATCTTCAGAATCTCATAAGGCATATTGTGAAGCATACCAATTCACCATCCGATTTCATTATCCATCTTGATCCTATGAAAGCAAGGACAGTGATAGATAGTGATGCAAATGATATTATTCTGGCCATTGATGCTGATAAATCTGAAGGTAATATTTTCATTTTATGGTATGAAACATAAAAACAAGTATGTATATAAGCTAATAATATGAAACAGTGACTGAAGGCCATTGATAAGCAAAATCAATAATCATTAATGATTGCTAAAGTACTGCATCTTCTAAGTACTTACACAACTGTACTACTACACTGTTTGTAGTGATAAAATTTTAATTACAGAAAATGTAAATAGAATAATAAATAATCAGTGGTTTTTGGACATATTATCAATTAGTTTAAAAGTGTTTCAAGCACTTAGCCTGTATTTAAAAACTGAATTAGGATTAATTCCCGAATATAAGATGTCTGCTAAATATTTGCATTTGCAATTGTGCCGTTTTTATTTGATTCCAGTGAAATCTTTTGTTGAAGCTACTAGTGGAAAAATTCATCCACGTCAAAGCAATGAGAAAAAGGCAGATAACCAACATGACGATATTAGTGAATTTGAATCAGGTTACATGTTGTAAGTATGTATACATTGTTTCATCTATATACAATGTTCAGGTACTTGAAAAATGATAATTCTGTAACCCTGTATTAAAGAAAGTGCATAAGTGTTTACTATATGTAATGGTAATGCTTAAAATTGAGGACTTTATATTGAATACCTAATAATAGCATTAGCAGTCAAACATGAGCCTAGTGCCAATAAAAATAAAAAGAAATAAAAAACAAAGAACATGACTATAGTATAGAACTATTATGAGTGGCAAACTTTCATACCTTTTATTTTCAGAATATTCGTTTATATACCTTATACATATATGCTTGTGATAATAAATAAAGTTTAAAGTCGATTTATATGGTATGCCATTATAGGTACCCACCAACAATGAAGATCAACCGAAATAATGAAGAGTTTGATAAGGATTCAGAGTGGCCATCTGATAAACTGTGTTTTGAGAATGCGGCTGATTTCCCTCCTAATGTAGAAGCAATTTTCCCTGTATTTTTACCTTTTGAAAACAAAGGCATAAGGTAACATTTAGACTTTATTTTATGGCTTTTTTGTATTCTTTTCACTCTGTATATATTACGCTGTAGACAATTTTAAGAGAAATAAAGAAATTGAGGATTTAGCTTTCAATTTTTATAATATTTTATATGCATAAAATTATAATCAAGTCCAACTATAAAGGGTATGAAGTAACATAAAGTAAGTAGTACAAAAATGAGGATATCTGTTGTAGTCAAATAGCAATCCCTCTAAATGACATTGTGATGTTATTATTCATTCCTCTTCTTTACACACTGATATAACATGTTTGTTTGATTATAGGATGAAATCATTGCTCAACGAAAAGATCGGTGTGCCAATATCTGTTGAACATGAGTTACCATGGCATCCTCCAATATGTCCCCAGGACAAGGAATCAGCCAGCTTCATTCCAAAGAAATCACAGAAGTGAGGCCTTATTTTATTAATTTATAGTCCGAAGGGGTATGCAGAGGACTTCATTACACTCCCACGTTTTACACTTATGGTTATGTCCCGTTCTAAAGTAGGTGGTGAGCCTATTGCTACTCTTGCTATATAACAGGCACAAATCCAGACTACAAAACAATATTAAGAATTTCAAACTAGAAAAACCCAGTAGTATCCGATCCGGGAGTCGAATCCAGAATTTTTAGATCAGTAGTTGCGCTTACAACCAATCGACCTATGAGGCAGTAAGTATTATTGCAACTCTCCTTTAAAATCATGGTTTTATTTTAAGTTACATTTTACATTCATATAATATTGTCACTGATCTACTAGGTCACAATTGGTTGGAGAAGTGGTGAATACGGGCTACCTGCGTGAGAAACTGCTGGAATACGTCAGTGACGGTAACGTAGAGCTGGTGTCTCACATGCAGGACGCTGAAATCGGTCAGCGCATATACGCTGCCACGCAAATGGTACGTTACGTACTTTGACCGGTGAATTTGGTTGGTTGATGTAAATTGTAATATGGTTAATGATGTATATCATCATCATTATTATCAGCCTACTCCCGTCCACTGCTGGACATAGGCCTCTCCAATGGCACGCCACAGAGCTCGATCTTCAGCTCTTCGCATCCAACCACTGCCAGCCACTTTGCGTATATCATCACTCCACCTAGCTGGAGAGCGTCTGTTCAACTGCAGAAGCAACTGTTCCTTTATTATAGTCTCTTAACATTTATGCCCATCCGCGCATTATGAGCGTCCAATTACGTTAAAAATGTTTGATTGTATCATAATAATAATAAATATTATTTTTAGTAATCTTTATTCGCAAAACAGGGTTTACAGGGAGATATTAATAATATTTGTTACACACAATGCTCATGTTCGCCGTTAGTGTATTAGTGTTATATTTAAATTATACAAGCCAAGGAGTAATTTTTGCAAAGCTATTAAATAATAATATGATAAATAGTAATATCACAACGTGTTCTCTTATTGTATGTCCTAATTGTTTTCAGAATGTGGGTCCAAAATGGATGGTGCTCACAATTGCGTCTTTATACTGGCGCGTTCGTGGCAATAACATCAACGCGTTACATTGTTTGTTCGCCGCGAATCGTCACGTGCCTCCGAGATATCGCGATCTGGTGCTTGTGTCTTTGGCTTCTATTTACATAGAAATGGGGTACTTCGATGAATCCATGGTGGCGATTGAGGAAGCCTTCAGACAGAGTTTATATGAGGTATATAAATTATGAGCGTTTATTTGTTCTCTGAAATACAAAATGAAGATGATGACGTAGACAAATGATAATACACCACGTTTCATCAGTTACGTTACGTTAGTCTACTCTAATTGAACAAAAAAATATATATAAAATACGATTTATATTAAATTTTTTCTCAAGTGGACTAAAAACGTATAACTAGAGAAGTTTAGTTCGAAGCGAATAGTCAAATAAAACATTGCTGCTAGTCACTTGATGATATGGTTGTGCTTAACATATCTCGGTTTACAAAAACACAAACAGTTAATTTTTCTGGTATAATTTCGTTTTGACCGTCGACAGCCAGCAACGAACTTCGTGCTCGCCGAGTTGAACATGCTGAGGAAGCACCGCAACACGCACATGTTCCACTTGCGGCAGGTGGTGCGCGTGGAGGGCAACTTTATGAACGGGCTCGGCCGCAACCTGCTGTACGCCTGGGGCTGCATATTGAAGCAAGTCTACAAACCGGTCAAGGAACCAGGTGCCCTTTACATCTTTTACATTTACGTATAATAATATTGATTGGAAGCGGTCGCATTTATGTAAGCTTAATTAAAGACTGCAAGGTGAGTTCAGTAATAGAGTACGTACATAAGTGGAGAACTGATCTTGATGTCCAGTACAAGTTATGTAACACCTTTGAAAGCGAAGGTTGCATAGCATCACATGCATTGACAAGGTATTTTCTATATAGATAACCTGGTAGTTGTGTTAATGTAATTTTCATTGTAAGTATACATCAATTTGCTCATCTAACATAATAAAATGTGATGTCCAATTCTTTCTGTTTGTAGAAACAAATGAAGGTGATATTTGCACTCAAGTGGAGCCTGGCATGAACGTGGTGTGCGAGAAGAACGGCGACAACTGCCACCTGACCAACATAAAGTGTTTCAGTCGACAAGACCAGGATACGGGTTAAGTATTTTCCTATGTCAATTATGTTTTATTGAGTTTCTGTACCTTACACCGCCAGTAAGGTTTTCTGTTTATGTATTTATTGTTAATTAAAATAGAAAAACACTTACATCAAGTAACACGAAGTTATATAAGACAATATCAAAAATGGCCCTTCTTGAAGGAGTCAATAAATATATACCTATCAATTAATAGAAGACAACTACAGATAAAAAACATTTTAGTTAAGTTACTTTAATAGATTTAACTTTTTTAAAAAAATCTGTTTTCTCTTAATTGGTGTTAAACACAATGGCGAGATTAGTAGCAATACTTATGCTATTTCTACTATTAGAAAAATATTATATTGACTGTATTTCATTATGTATTGTATATATGTTAAGAGCGAAGTGTAAATGTGGATAGGTTGGCCCAGTTTGACATGATTTTTCATATGGTTGTATTGTGTATCTACATGGACATTATATTCGATATCCACTCAAAAGGTCTACTTACATTCAAAAACTATTGAGAGCTGGTATTTATATAATCCACTGTTAATAAAATCATTACATTTATTATAAGTACACATTATTGTATAACTTCAAATAAAAAAAACTTGGAAAAACATATTTTGCAATGACATATTACCAATAATTAATGATTGTCGATATATATTTAATCACTTCAATGATTTCGTTCTAGATATTTCTATAACATATTCATAACCACTACAAGTTTCGTCAAAAATTTGAACCATTAATATTTTTTAAATAATGTTACTGCATAATACTGTTTTGATCTCAGAGCCCGGGGCGGGCACGTTCAACCGGCTAATGAAGGACGGCAAGAACTTGCCGTCCGAGGTGGACAAGCGGTTCTTCCAGCGGTTCGTGGACGCGATGCCGGCGGAGCGCAGCGACGTGGCGGCGCACCAGCGGAACTTCGACGCCATGATGCGCAAGATCAACGCCGGCCTGCTGGGCTGCGGCAACAAGGGGTGCCACGGTGCGTGCCACTTAGGCTTTTGATTATCTTATCTTGTTTTACAGTAACTGAAGTTGGTAGGACCTATCAATTGGCAAAAGCTAACTATGTTGTGCAAATTTCAACCAAGAATGTAGTTCTGTAAATATCACAATAGAAATAGTGTCCTTCTGAGCTAAACTATATGTAATCTGTCTATCGTATTGATATATTTATGTGTGCATATATAACGAAATAATGTGAAATTCTATCTACCTATTACTCATTAGTCACGTTAGGGTAGATTGTAATTATTAAAGAGTTCCTTAGTTAGGATATATCTTAGTATAGAAATATATAATGAAATATGTTTATAGCAATGACACCTGAAGATTTATCCATGAAAGAGGAAGACTGTAGCTATCACAATCTGCAGTTGAGTTATTGGCTTCAAGTAGTTAGCTTCAAGCAATTGATCACGGATTCCCGGCTTCAGTAAGTGCCTAAGTCATAATTACTAATGATATGCAAGCATGTCTTATATTTTATATACAAAAAAGGAGTTCAAATTGTGTACTGAATTTTAACTGTAAGCACCTTTTCATTTGTTCTCTTGTTGTAAGGTGGTTGAACATCTTCTATACCAAAAAGAAATAAAAGAAAAACATTAAACACAGTATAATGATTTATTCATGAATAGTAATAATATAGCAGTTTACATAAGGAATTCTTAAACTGAAACAGAACAATGGTTTCTCATCTATAAAATCTTTTACATGTTTAATCGTTATTGCAGATTTCCAACTGAAGTGTTAACACTGTCGCCGTCCAGCAAGCAGTACCCCGAGTGCAAGGTGCCCGTCGACCCGTCCAAGGATTTTTATTTAGACAAGATCATGAAGGTGCATTCAGAGCGTTGGGAGCCCACCATCAGCCTCATGCACCAGTTGGCCGAGATGTTCGAGTTTTTTGACTATGTCATGTTGGGCGCCAAGCTCGCTAAATATGTCGAATCTGTAAGTTAAAAGGAATATGTTAGTTACTCATTATGATTATAATGAATTAATTAATTAATAGAAATAATAATAATGGAAATAAATGAATGAAT
>DWEE01000896.1:0-14900 GCA_018245755.1 Parelbella macleannani | reverse complement strand
GTTGTATATGTAAATTAATTTAATAAAGCTACTAGTAACTACTAATTGCTTGTCTGATTGATGTCTGATGTGATGAAACTGAGCTGTATATAACGAGTCATTATTTACGAGTAAATATCGAAATATAGTCATTTAATTCTCGCTACATATTTGTCTCATAACACAGTTATTTCATCGAAATATTTTTCAATGTTGCATTGTTTTAGTTTTGTTCACCCACAAGACACGGTGTGTTCTCTGCCTGACACCAATAGGGCATATAAAATCTTCGTTTCCCTGTCAAATGGTACTACCACCCTCCGGACAAAATGTATATTTATAAGTCTATGTATGTGAATGTACTACTTTCATGTGTTTTATATGTAAGCTGCTCAGTATTAACCAAGTTTTTATGTATTGCATGTATTGCATAATTGTGGTGTATAATTCTAATCTTAATGAAGAAAGTCACATTTTCAGAAATATTTGTATCCTTGATGTGTTTGTTGTTCCAATAGTTATTTGTCTTAGCTAACCCATTTTAATTTTATTTTATTTTCTCCTACTAGCATTGGAATTATTTTTAGGCTCAAAAATAAATTTAAAATAACAAGTATTAGCACAATGGGTACCTATTTAAACAACGGCAGTTAACTTCATAATTAATATTGCTTTTTTTCTGACCATTTTAACCACCGACCAATGTGTTTCACTGTTGAATACGGGTTTCAACTCGGACTGAAAGAGCTAAGACCATAGACATCATGTCATCCCTGCCACAAATTCTGATCATGTACCCGGGATTGGCTGGCCGAAAATGCCATTAGGCATTAAGTACTCGTTCGTCTATTACAACTTCATTTAGGAAGGTGTCACAATACGGAGTCAAAACTTTTTTTTATTAACAAATTAAATAAATAAATAAACAAATTAAAGACTCGTTTTGATTTAATCGGATATTGTAATTCCTACAAAACTTCCAAAGGAAGGCTATGTTACATTTTTGTTTTAAGTTCAATTACAAACTATCAAATATCTCGATAGTGACTTAAAAACAGGTGGAGCGGTACAATGTCCGGTAATAAAAACTGTCATTAATGATACTAGAAACGTCATTGGAGTTTTGTTGCGGATATTAAGAACAATCTGATAGATATTTAGTTATGAAAGCATCTGTACGTCTTTCTGACGTTATGTGTAAGTTACTTACATTCGCCCTATATGACGGTGATTTGAGGTAAAAATTAGTCCTCGTATTCGTCGGAAACGTCAACATGCGTGCCTTGCCGCGTTGCCAATCTGTTCAATGGCAAAATTCAGGTAATTTCTATGATATAGTAAAAACGTAACATCACGCCTGTAATAACCGAAAGAGTAGACAGAAGATTGTAGTACACTCTCTCGTTTCACGATTCATAAATTTAAGGCATGGTATATCAATAACTACGAACGCAATGTTTTTTCAGAAAATTTCGTTTAAAATTAAAATGTCTTGAAAATAAACTTTTATGGATGGTATTTGGACACATAAATTAGGAGATACCGTAAAATTAAAATAATTGATAGCTGTTGGAGTCTATGTCTATAGCGTCAATAATAAAAACGAAAACATTGGATTAAATCAATATAATAACAGCTAAAAATATTGTGTGTGACTGTGTTGAAGTGCTGTAAATTTTCTATCTGCAATTTATTTCAAACGATACGCGGGTGAAACCGCAGGCCACAGCTACTACATATTACATATGGGATACTAATCCAGACATCCATTTAATCTCGGACCAACGGTAAATATAGTGGACTTCCATCATATAAAATCGTATTTTCAAATTTCGTACAGAGGGAATAACTTAAAGAAGAGAAGGGATGGTCTAGAGGAGAATTACCACGGAATATAAGTGTCATTTGTGAATTGTGACGTGGCGCGCGACTCACCCTCGCTTTCGCGGTTATTCGCAGCGGAGTGGCGCGCGCGGCGGCCGCAGTCGTAGGCAGTCTGCCGCCGCGTTACTACTTATTATTGTCATTGTAGTAGCTCCAGGATTCGCAAACTGACACGGTTGTCATTTCGCTTCGAGTCAATATGGCCTACTCCTGGGACAACAGAGTCGCCTTCGTCGTGAGATATCTCTATGGTCAGTATTTTTTTTTAAATAATAGGTAAGTACTTCGTGTTATGCTGGTAGTTGAAATTTAAATTGAAAAACGTTTGCGTACGGATTTTTCGCTTTACGAAATATATTTTTAAATATTTATTCATCATTTAATAGTGAAAACATAATTGCTCGCCCAAGTGGTCCATAGAACACAATTAGTTCCTGCAATATTCTTAGAGCAGTAGGTAATTTATTTATTTTTTAATTAAAAAACAATTTTAAGTTTTTTAACTTAGGAGCTTAGTAATTATCATAATTTTCGTCATCATCATCATTATGAGACTTAGATTTTTGCCTTTAACCCTCACGTGGGACATGAGGGTTGAGAATAGCAGAGCACTTCTCGTACCAGACGCGGATAAATTTTCGTCGAATTTACTTTAATTCAATTTCCTTAATCCAAATGCTAAATCCGGAAAAAACAAATATTTTTTGTTCTCGGACTTTCCAATTAATGCGAATCACTGGAAATTAATACTTACTTTGAAAGTAGCTCTAGTGGTCGGATCCACTTGTCTATATTTTATAACAGACAAGTATCATTGCGAAGCAAATAAATTTGAAATTCATAGTGGCATGAATTAAAAATTGGACCTAACCTTGGCTGTGACATTCTTTACCACTAGGGAATGGGGAAAACATCTTTATTTTGGGTCGGCAAGCCATTTTTTATATGCGTTTGGGGAATCAGAGAAAATGGAATGGTTGCAAAAAAATTACAGTACATCCTACTTTCCGAGCCAGTTAATGTAGCAAAAACGCTTATATATTTCTTCAATTTAATGATAATGAAGACATACTGATTTCAAATGATATTATTCAGTTTAATTTTGGATGTCATAAATATTTAAAAAATAAAAAATTGTATAAAACCTTAAACACGACTCATAAAGATGGCCGCCAACGTAATATGTAGTAGAGGTCTTTACTTGTTAAATGTCTAGGTATATGGTGGCAAAGACAAAGTTTACCGTTGAATATTTAACTGTAGAGCGGTACATTTATGGATCTAACGTTACAATATAATTCAGCGCCATTTTGACTTTACATGCTTTGTAATAATAGCAGAAATATGTTTGGAAGTTATTTAAACATGTGTATGAGAACAAGGCAAAGGACACATAAACTATTAAATACACATAAAGTTATTAAGGTAAAGATCAGACGTCGATATATTAGCTTTTGATACCCTTGAGAGCCAAACAATAACTATTTCAAGATCGAACGTGCATATAAAATCTAATATATTGTAATGATAAGCGATTAAGCGATTATTGGGGCATTAGGTCTTCGGTCTGCGGTTGCACCATTGGACTTGAACCAAGGCGGTTATTTATACTGAATGCTATACCACAATACATCTTGCGTCGACAGTAGGTAAGCGCGGCGGTGCTCTTTTTAAATTTCGAATACTTTTTGTTTTTTTTTATGGCGTAGTAATTACCGTAGTGTTGCCAGATTTGTAAGAAATATGTTTACTTGGTGCGCAGATATTTTTATTCGTTACAGATATTACAATTAAGTTATGTTATTTCTTAACTTCCCTCTTTTTACATATACATTAAATAAATAATTTTCTACCGATATAAAAAAAGGTGGGTTTTGTCTTATTTCTATGGCTTGAATAATTTTTAAAATTATATTTAAATGCAGCTGTGATGTCATGTTCATAATTTATTCAATTTATTTTTATTTCGGTCACAAATCTTTATCTGGCCAGTGAGAATACGATGCACGGTTTCTTCATTACTATAATCAATCACAGGCCATTGTCACTACGTATTTAAACGTTATCTAAATTTAACTCTAATTGTCTCGCGGACTTACAGCTTATCTCGCCAATTCTCTGTTTGATTGTTTTATATACTGTATCCCTGGTCTTAAAATAGATAAAATTATATATCCAATAAAATATCTTTATAGTGGCATATTTTAAAATAAGTAAAAAAAAATTTTATAACATTAAATTTTGTACATGCTATGCGACAGCATGTTGCTACAAAAATTGTAACATTTCACAGATATAAAAAAATATAAGTAAAACCAACTCGGCCCATTTAATTATTGGTATCTCAAGATCAAGCTATTTCAGGATGTTAATTAGACACCTCTGACAATCACAAATACCTAGACGCAGTATTAAACGAAATAACAAAGATATTTGGCATGGTGGCATAACAGCTTCCGTAATTAATCTATTTACATCAGATACCTATTGTACTTTTGAATTTTGAAAACTGGCAACAATGTTTAATGAAATCAAGAGCGTTTACGTCAGGAAAAAAATAACTGTATATGATTCGAAGGCGCTAAAGTAAAACGGTCTGGCATATCGAAATGATAGCTGTCAAGAACATGAACTCAAAAAGAGATTAATCTCTTTTGTACAAAATAATTATTGTTTATCAAGCTAAATTATTTTAAAAGGGAGCAATGACAGTCATTACACGGCACACCTACTTTTAAGTTCGCTTCATTTTGTTTAATAATTAAGAGTAATTGTTCCTTTAAATAAAGATTAAAAAGTATTTTCATTATGTATTCCGTACAAAAAGTGCAGATTTTAGTTGATAAAAAATGACATGCACAAATAGAATAATTCCAAAGAAATAAAAGAACATTTTGATTTCTAATTTTACACTAATATGAGTGCAATTAAATCGTTTGAAATGATGAAGCTTGAACAGGGAACGTGTTCTAATTTCGAATATCCACCACAGACAAGATTATGACATTGAAGTGCGTGTGATTGGCATAGAGCGATACCGATCGTTATAAATCCCTACCTGAGAACACGCTTAGCTGTTTACACGTTAATTGTCTGTGGATTGTGGTTCGGATCTGATTGCTTGCGAAAGGCTAGTCTTGGCGTTAGTTGAGGCTAATGGCGACTATTGTCTACTCCCGGCCAAGTGGCAACGTTCTAATTTGTCTGTTGCGACACATACATTCACATTGCTAAGATTTTTAGTGGCAATGCCGTCATTAATAATTGCCACAATGTACGCCAAATTTTTAATGCTCGTTATTATTGATGTTTAATCATGATTAATATCGATACACATTAATTATAAAAGATAACGTATAATTGCGTTCTTGTCTTTAATAAATGTATTTAAGTGTATTTTTGTAGAAAAAAAACGTAATATCACTCCTGTAATCCCCGAAGGGATAGGCAGAGGAGTGTAGTACACTCCCACGTTTCACCAGTTACCTTTAAGTCCATATTTCTATACACCGGGCACAATTCCAGGCTCCGTGTCACTACTATAAGTTCTATACTAGAAAAATTTTATAGCACTCTATTCGGGATTTGAGCCCAGAACCTCCCGATCGGCAGTCTCGCTTGCAACCACTCGACCAACGAGGCAGACTTTTTGTAAATCAGAAACCTCATAACTAAAATGCATGAAAACTAAATTTTTATGTCTGGTGTTGATCCCTAATGTTAAAATGGAATTTGTTACAAACACTAGCAACAATACAACGTCGTGAGAAAGACGAAATATACTCGGGAAAAGTTATTTAACTATGTTGGTACGACTGTAACGGATAAAACTGTAACGGTTCTATTGGAAACGGTTATCAATAAAACCGTTTCAGTCTCTACACACTGAAGTACTACTGCACGGCAAGGTCGTGACCTCAAGACACTACCTCATGTAATGCTACGAGCGTGTTCTACGAAAACCTTTAATATTTAAATCATCACAGACGGAACTACAATATACATTTATATATTGTGTCATAATACACGAGTATATTATAGCGGACGACCATAAACGGTAGGTAGGTACGGATAAATATCTTCGCAGACATTATCTGTGCAATAATATGTCTAGCTATACGGAGATATGTCTTATTATATCTCTTCACATATTTGGTCGGTAAGGTAGAGACGTCTCATAGAGCTACGTGTGCGGTCAATCGAATGTTTCCCTGGGAAATATATCGTAATATGTCTTGCTATAATGTATATCATAGCTCCGTCTGTGACCATGCTCACATGTGAAGCACTAATAATAAAGGTATCGTTGTCTCAAAGAAAATTACAATGTCGCTTTATATATATCTCACTAATAGCAGTTGGCTATACAGAATAAAACACACATATACTTGATTACTTCAAACTATTTCACGAATCACATTATAATAGAGTGTTTAACATAAATATAAGCTTTAATTCGTCCGCTAAACGATCTGTAGCTGAACATTATAGTTTTTTTTAAATTTTACCATTGTTAACTTTATTGATGAACTCGATTGAATCGTTTTTAATAGTTGGTATACAGCGTTTAGAATAGACACCTTTATTTTAAGCGGACTGTCACTGATTAAACTATTCATTTGAAATTCTTACAATGCGTAGATCCATTTAGATTTGATTCGTAAAGGGGTTGGCGCGTGATGACGTAATATAAAGAAATTGGGTGGTATAATAAAGTTTTGGTGTTATAAATAAATTGTGCGGATGTCTGTGAAATGCAGTTTATATTTGACATGGTTAGGTTTGATTGAGACGTGTTAGATTTGATTGAGATATGTTAGGTTTGATCGAGACGTGTTCGGTTTGATTGGAACATGTTAGGTTTGACTGACACTCTGTATTCAATGGACGCGTTCAATTTTATCTTTTACAGTAGCAAATGAGAATTGAAGCTTGGACTTAATAAATGTAAATACTGATAACAAGAAGGTTTACGCGGTTGATCGCCCGCTCTAATAAAAATTTCGCTTTGTGGACTGATCATCGTGATATTTTTCTACCGTCATCCGCGCACTGCCTTCGCCTTTATTTGAAGTTGAGGCGCGAAGAGACATGCAAATATATGTACCTATATAGTTTTTTAATTGTAGTGTAAGAATAGGCAGGTTTTTGTGTCTTGTCTTTGAACATTGTAGTAGCAATAGTAGCTTAGTGGCTAATATTTTAGCTTCCATTCATAAGTGGCTCCAATTTTAATACTCACCTATTATTCTTAGCGAACTTCTCCGACCAGGGACGGACGACGACGAACTTGCAAGACGAAACAGCTTAGCAACGCTTGCATTTCCATCTACTCACAGATGTTAGTTAGTCTGAATTTTTTCCGGGGTCCGACATCCCTTCCTCCAGAAACTTTTCCCATCAACGCGCCCATAACTTTACTAATTTACCCAAGTTTCCGAACTTTAATACCAGTAGCAATAACGTTGAAAGAAAACATAGTTAGGATAGTTATACATCTTAGAATTGTCCATAAATATCTCTAAAGACTTGTGGCGAGGACACTCGTGTCCTGAATGGATTCATAACGATTGATGAAGATGATGGTAGTGCTATTCCACAATGAAGTATTAGATAAACAATGGTTTGAAGTAAGCGATTATATAACAGTTTCTATTTTTATAGTCTTTATCTTTATCTGGGGCTGTCCATCTTTATAACATGTTAGTTTTTTCCATTTTTACACGTATAAGAGAAGGACATTATTTGTCAAGTTAGCCAAATTCGAAATGGCCTGGAAATGGAAAATGGATATGTGACCTGAGCTCATTTTATTTTGAGAGGTGACCCGTGTCTAGCCGTGGAACGATAAAAGGATAAATAGTGAGGAAAAGTAATAAAATAGTAATTAACTTCCGGCCAAAGGTCCACTATAACACGTAGACATCAGCAACTAATAGACCGAAAAACCTTTTTGAAGCAGACACTACTAATTCACACTATTAATTCTTACCACGTTACTACCTCGTTAGTCGAGCGGTTCCAAGAGCGGCTACTGATCGAGAGATCCTGGGTTTAATAGCCGGGTAGGGTGCTTTGGGATTTTTCAAACTTAGATTTTCTTGTAGAAGTTTCTAGTGTAGCTATCGTGCGTGCCCACATATTTGCTCACTGAATAGATCATGTATACATTCATTACGTATTTTAGTACCAATACTATTACTATAGTATGTTAGTATTAGTGTTACTACTTAAAATGATCACTTTGGCAGATCACAAATATAAAATAATGCGCAATAAAAGAAGCGAATTGATCGCGTGACGATACGAGTACAATTTTATTACTGAACGCACTTTACCTAACCTTTTTATTTCTGAACTGTTTTTAGTAAATACTAAACATTTCGTGAGTATCTATAAATGTACATTTTTAAAATGTTTACCGGCTCCACACACGTATGATGTTACGGTAAATATAACACTTTTCAGACCTAATGCAGGTCCTTTTTCATGAGCACTTTTTCATTGTCACAAAACCTTCAAATTACCTATCTAAATAGTAACTATTTAGCTACGTAATATGGACTTATTACACCTGGAGTTAATTTGTAATGACAGAAAATCTTATCACCTTGCGCCGAAAATGTCCAAACGTTTTACGTTCCTTGTATGTACGCTCGACGACGCCCGTGTATCTAGTTATTATTATGAAAATGGTTTCCTTCAACTTCTAACTAACAGTAATTGAAATCTTAAAGGATTCACATTATCATTAATCATGTATTACTATTGTAACAAAAATCCTTTTATATTTCCAGATATCGACAATAATGGTTACTTGGACGCCCACGACTTCCAGTGCCTGGCGCTGAGGTCGTGTGTGTTGGAGGGCAAGGGTGACTGCAGCACCGAGCGACTGCAGAAGTACGAGCATATCATGCTCAGCCTGTGGGAGGAGATAGCCAGGCTGGCGGACTTCGACAAGGTTCTAGACTATGTCGGTTACACGTTCACATTACACGCTACGCAACGCAACGCAAAGCAACGCATATTGTAGTCCAGCAATGCAACGCAACGCATAGTGTAGTTACGCAATGCAACGCAAGCCACGGTAACGCAACGTTAACGTAACGTAACGCAATAACAGACGCAAAGGTAACGTAAATAGCAGCGTCACTCACGCCATATAGAAGAGCACGAGCAGGCTTTAATGCTTTTAAGCTAAAGAAGTCAACCTTAGTAGAGATGCTTAGTAGAGGATCAGAAATTAGTTCATAAACGGAAACTTCGGATTAGCTAATCAAACCAATTATTGAAAAAAATCGTTTAAATCAATTTCTTAATACAAATCTTAGTAACGATTTGAATAATAAAAGTATTCTTTAAAAGAAAAATATGCTAATTTATGGAACATATTCAGACCAACGGTTAACGTCACGATTGCTTAGTTAAGTACACGCAAAACTAACACAATACAATAAAAACAATATAACAATAATTAATTATCAATGCAAAAATATTAATAACAACAGTTTCTTTGGCTGGTTGGAAATGTCTGAGCCCAGCGCAGTGTATGCAGCACACGCTTACCGCCATTTTGTTTTCTGACGTTTCCCGCCCTTTTTTAACAGACATAAAATTTTTAGGACGGCACAGTGTCAGTGGACGAGTTCAAAACCGCGGTGAAGAACAGTTGTGTTGGAAGGAAATATAGTGACTTTCCGCAAGCATTGAAGGCGTTTATTGAGTCGAATTTCAAGACGACGGACATCAACAACGACGGTATCATGGGCCTGGAGGAGTACAGATACGATTGCGTCCAGAGGATGGTGGTGGAGGACATCAAAGTGCTGGACGATGCCTACAATTCGCTGTTGAATGTAAGTTATTTAGACTTTCAACTTTTAACTATGTATTTTATAACTAGTACCTAGGTGAATTAAACGACGATTAGTTTTCTAATCCACTTGATAAACATTGGCTTACTTCTGAGCAAATTCTAATCAAATCTGTATCTATCTATGTAGGTATCTAAGTAGCTCTTCCCGTTCAAATTTAAAGGGATAAACGCAATGGCCTGGTAAGTGTCTGATGTAATACGCCCAGACACAATTATGTCACATTCCTTACATTTTGTCCAATTGAGACGAAAAGCAGACATTTTGCTAATGCTTGCGACACTCACAAACGTACAAGGTATTTGAAATAACATGTGTAAATTACAGTAATTTAACGTTTTCCAAATAAATCTATTATATTAAATATATACATTAGATAAATCTATATATATTAGATATTAAATTCTATGGAATCCCATTGTAGGTTTTATAATCTTCTTCAAATATCTGATATTACTTCTTGAAAAATAACATAATAACGTAACATTACGTCTGTAATCGGTAGGCAGAGGGGTGTACTACACTCCCAGGTTTCACCAGTTACGTTTAAGTCCCATGGAATAGGTGGTGAGCCTAGAACCCGAACCGGGATTTGAATCCAGGACCTCCCGATCGGCAGTCGCATTCGCAACCGCTCAACCAACGAGGCAGGCAAAGATAACATAATAAAATCTTGTTAATAAGATCACCTCCTTCTGTCTACCCCTTCGAGGTAAAGCAGGCGTGACGACATGTTATGTTAGTCCTTGAATGATGTTTAACGTTGTTTTAAAAGGACTTACTAGAATATTCTATAACATTCGTATGTATTACGAATACAAGTACCTTACAAATTAACACATTTTGGCAGTAAATAACATTATTACATGTGTCCTTTGATGTTGTTGTGTGTTAATCATCCCGATGTGTCGCATCCGGCGGCCGCTGTCAGTACTGGCGTCAATTTGTAGTCTCATAACATATGTATATAGCAGCTTGTCGTATTTTATTGCCTTTTAAACTGTATGTACCGAGGGAGATCAAAGCACATCTATCTTGACCGAATAGGTCAAATACTGGCTGAAGGGAGTCAGAGGTCTCCGAAACAGGCGTGCGTGTATGAATAGCGATGGATAAAGGAAGAGAAGAAGAATGTTAGGTTTGTGTCGATAGAGATATTTGGCACTCTGTGCTCTCTGGCTATCCTATAAGGGCACGATGATATAATTGTAGCAAAATTAAACTGTATGCAGTTTAACAATTTCATTGATCTATTAACATTATTGGAATTCTTTGCAATATGATCTATCAAATTGTTTTAACGGATACAGGTCTCTTTTAGAAATCGAAGGGTCAAGGGGATAGTGTATTAAATGTAAATTTTACATTGGATTAGGGGCTGACGCAAATGAGATTAATTCTTGTGCTACTCTAACTGTTAAGGAGGAACTCTTGTGTTCAATCTCATGTTCTCCAACTAGTAGAAGTAAATACTTATGGGCGTTGTCAAAGTGCTCAATTAACTGAATGTTGAAAAATGAATTCTCAATTTCGTTTTTCATCGCTGTCCCGTTAATTTTGAGGGTCGCGATGGTTTGGTACTTTTTTGGAGACACGAACAGCTCGATTCAGGTCTCGTTGTCTTTCTGAACGTATCTGACCACGATCATAATAGAATGAAAAAAATTGCAAATACAATTATAATGCAATAAAAAACTAGAATACTTAGATAATTGAAACGGAAGCGATTCCAAAGTTTATTGACGTCTATAAAAAAGAATAATCATCTGGCCATAAATAAACGATAAAAAAGTTATCACAGAAACATAGATCATAAATCGGTTTCGTAAATCAAATGAGATCTTAAAAATTGTTTCCAATTCTAATTATATATCGCCCGAATATGATGCGTGGTACCAGCAATAGATGAGTTAGTCAGCACGGCATGCTCGGCGTTTTGGCAATCTCTTTGGTTTAGTGTCAGTGACTAACCCAACATCAACATCAATGAGAATTGCCAGATATATGGATGTATTGTTTGAAAGTTAACTCTATCGGAACCAGGAACGGTCCATTAGTTTTGTTTTAACCTTGTCCATTGGTAATACATTAAAGCTGTTTATAACAGACGTTTAAATCATACGACTATTAAGTGCATTCATTAATGTTATATGAATGTTTGTTTTCCAGAATAACTATTTTGGGATATTCATTCGTTTTGCTTATATAAGTATGTACATACATACATACATTGTAGTAGTATTGGTTTTGCTTTGTTGCGATCTACCAATACTTTATAAATAATTATTAAACAGTATGTATACCGTGCAGAACATAATAAGTAAACAGTTCAAAGTGCAAGAATTTTTAGTGAAATAACTGATTACGACGATAATCCGGATAGGACAGTTAGGGCTTGTCTCCACTAGATACGCTACCCTAATAATGTTATAAGGCAGATAAAAAAATATAAAACGGATATGTTAAGAATTGTAATTTTTTTTTTAAATTTGCCACAGATGTAATCTGATTTCCTTCCGAAAATGTTACGTAGTTGCCATAGGCCAAAAAGTATTATCTTAAATATTTTATAAGCTGTTGAAATTATTGTTGTCATAACATTATACTCGCTTTTAACTGTTATTTTTTATTGATTTACATATATTTTTTTAAATGTAACCTCGCGTATAAGCAAATGGAATTCCTGATGATAAATGGTCACCGTTATCTAAGCACACGTGAACGATTTGTCAATGCGTTGTTAGCTTCGACGCAGAGATCTCTTCAGAAGGAAGTTCATTTTGAGTCTTACATGTTCGCGGTAAAAAAGAGTTTGCGAAACGAATGGTGGAGGCCCGCCACGAAACCAATCGATGTAAGGGAAACCCCATCTTTCGGAGAACGGTGCGTTAGTGGAAGGGCAAAACAGATACTAGGTCGAACCCTCCTAGCTCCTCGAAGTTCTCCCCATTGTGAAACTGGTAGAACACGCTGAAGAAACCTTTGTCGCTTTGGAGGCTCAAGTTATATAGCCTTTCGGTGATTCTTGGGGCATGCTTATGTCCAGCAGTGGACTGAAATAGGCTGATGATAATGGTGATGATGTCGCCTTGGAATAAATGTGTTGCCTGGACATGGAAAGGAACAGTTCTTAGTTATTTTAATGCGACATATTGAGCGTGTGGGCAGAGCAGTTATTCTAGTCTAGATTTCTGGTATCGATATTGACCACGCGCTCACTAATCTAGAACATAACATGACGCCTGTGTTTCTTTGAAAGTGTAGGCAGAAGACTGTGCTACACTTGAATGTTTCGTCAGTTATGATATAAGTCTCACCATTGAATAGTGAGTGAACCAACCGCCATAATAAACTGTTCTAGAACAGTGTTGAAATTTCCTTCGGATTCTGTTGTTACGTGCAGTGAGTCGAAACTTCAACATTTGTTATTTCTAGTAGGCCATTTTCGTTTAACGATAAAAGATAGCAGCACCTGACCACGTTATGAAAGTTTTTTTCACACGTTTACTGTTACATGTTATCTTAAATAAATGATTACAATTCTGATATTATACTGGATAGTGTAAAATATGTACATTTTATTTGTTTTATAACGGCTACTGAATTTTAACTAGCGTCTTAATTTTTAAAAGAGACATGCAATTGTGACCCCCAATTGTACGTTATGTACGTTGAAAAATGCGGTTTTGTAATAAAAAATAGACCTCCAAACTCGGTCGGGACGAAAAATGTATTAATAATTTCACATATACATTTTGGTTGAATGGCCAATTTACAAACATCTGCAGCCCGCAATAATGTACGTTCCGCTTGTGGAGGATCCCGTGCTCAACAGGTCGGCGCATTTGCAAGTACAATACAAGCATTAAAGTCATCACACACGGAGCTAAAATGCATAAAACACTATATTACAATATATTTTATGTAATAACGCTTGAGTGACCGCACAAGTAACTATAATATATGTATGAATATTTCTTATATCGTCAAAATAATATGGACAGATATAGCGAGACGTTTCTCGGTATAGCAAGACATTTATCCGCCGATGACACCAAATATATATAGTATAGTATAGCGACCTTTACACAACACCACACTAACAATAGTAGTACTTGAAGCTAGGCGAGTAAGTATTGTACAGTTCAATATTAAATTGAGACACACAATAGTTTTTCGCTCGCAGCCCAGTTGGGCGCGCGCCAAAAGAAAGCTTGTTAATGTTTTATACGCTGCTTGCATCATTTTATGCTCGTACACGTGAGTTATGAATTTATTACGCTTCCAGAAATTCCCACAACACATTTGTAAGTTTTATCTAATTACACCGTGTCATGTACCTATAGTTAGTTACTTAGGACATTTTCTAAAATAATAGCTGCTTGCCAACCTTTTTGTCGTTCCACTGTAGGATATGGTTTAGATCACAGAATAAAAATGGTAAAGATTACAAGCACCACGCTAGCCAAATGCGGGTTTGACGAACAAGGAAGAAAAAGAAAACTTGCAAACAACATACTGAAATATATGATTATCACATAATAGACGATATTAAATTAGTTGAAATTGTTAAAATACTAATAACAATTCTCGCCGTAGAATATTAATTTGCTGGATTACAAAAAAAATATCTCCTCGAGATAAGCGAAAGATGCGTTTCGATTATGAAGACATAATCAAATGATATTAATATGGACGTGAACTAATTATATTTAACATATTTTTTTTTCCGATCTCCATTATGATGATATGAATTATGCAAGACTAAATTTAGAGTGGGGTGAGGTTACCGAAAATTAAGAATGATTTTTTGACTTGTTTCCAGGATGACGACAGGAAAAAGGGCGGTATAACCATGTCCAGATACCAGGAGCTGTTCGCGCAGTTCCTCGGCGACACCAGCGACAACTGCGCGGCCAAGTACCTCTTCGGGCCCTTGGAGATCTAGATATACTGCATCTAGCCAGTCACAAGCCGGGGTGAACGAGATAGCAACAGTATAAACTAGTAATACTTAGCGGTATAACCACTAATATTTGTTAATCACTTAGCCGTTCAATTAACATTTTAGCCGATTCATTAACTTTGTATAAAATTAATTTTTTAGTTCCAAATTTCTTGGCAATTGCATTATTGGACACCTTCATACAGCGCTGTCAC